>JAYESA010000009.1:74057473-74318217 GCA_036927795.1 Iris macrosiphon | reverse complement strand
ATACTAATTGTAGTATATTCAAAGTAGAATATTATCGTATTTTTGTTTGGGCAAAACTGGTGCAGGTTGGGCCTCAAATCCCTAGGGGTACAGAGATGGGTAAAGAGCAGTAAATTAAATAGGAAAATAAATACGGACTTTTTGTAACGATATTTGTGCGTCTCAAACGAGCCTCAAAATAAAGTATCTGAGAGTTTCACAAAATTCAAGAAAATAGTCTAACAAATCTAGGGCAGGTATGTAAATTTTGTTTTGAGAAAAAACAGCTAGTGTAAAGCTCTAATTAATTGTGTAAGGTACATGTGCACAATCAATAGGATATATAAACAAAATAAAATTTAAAAGTTGCACTAATTCTAATTAGCTAAAAATAATCCTAAATTACTGAAATCTGGTCGAGGGAGTTTACAATCTACCCTCCTTAGAATATTTTGTCCTCGAAATAAAAACAGACATATGATGAGAATGAAAGATTGATTTGAAATAATAGGACATACCCTGGTTTGGAAATAGATGGGAAAAACGCTGTCGAATATCCTCCTCTCATTTCCAGGTTGATTCACCTGGTGCATGATGTCTCCATGCAACACGAACTAGAGGGATAGTCTGGCCTCGCAACACCTTCTCGCTATGGAATATATATATATATGTATATAGATATATGTATGTGTGTAGGTGTGTGTTTTGTGTGCTAGAAGCAGTGAATAAGCAAGAATAAGCAGCAGGAAAAGCAGAGAGAAGCAGCAGTAAAAAGTAGCAAAAAGCAGCAATAGCAGAAGCAATAAGCAGAAGCAGCAAGCTGCAGAAGCAGAAGCAGAAGCAGAAGCAGAAGCAAAAGCAGAAGCAGTAAGCAGAAGCAGTAGCAGAAGCAGTAAGCAGCTGCAGAAGCAAAAGCAGAAGCAGCAATAAGCTGCAGTAAGCTGCAGAAGCAGCAGGGATAAGCAGGAGCTGCAGCAGCAGCGATAAGCAGAAGTAGTGGTGATAAGCAGCAGTAGTATTAATTAGGGATAAGTTAAAATAAGCTAGTTAGTTTTTATTGATAAGTTAGTTATTTATATATATTGTTAGTAAGTTAAGTTAGTATATAATTATGTTAGACTGAGTAAGTTAGTGTATTTATAAATTGAGATAAGTTAGTACATATCAGTTGTTAGTTAGTGATGTTAGTTGAGTTAGTAATAGTTAAGTTAATTAATATTTTTAGTTTTATATATATATATATATATATATATATATATATATATATATATATATATATATATATATATATATATATATATATATATATATATATATATATAAGCACTAGTTTGCATTGGTTAGTATTATTTCTAGTTTACCTTGAATTACACCAAGGTAATGAGAGTTGAGGTATCTTGGGTACGGGTATGAAATATCAAGGGGTATGTTAGTATTTTAGTTTAGTATAGTATTGTTATAAGTTTAAGTACATGTTAGTGTATAGTGAGGTGTATAGGTAGTTAGTTATATGTTAGATATTGAATTACCTTGTGATATCAAGGTAATGTCAAGGTATTGGTTTATACTCAAGGTATTGGGTTTGAGTATCAAGATGGGTGTGTAGGTGGTATGATACCGTATTTGGTTCAAAGCCAAGGTATCCACTTAGTATTGATTTAGCTATGAGTACTATATATATATATATATATATATATATATATATATATATATATATATATATATTATATTTTATATCTAATAACTTGTGTATCTTATGATACGATATTTTGTTAGTATCTTGGTATCTTAACATAGCTAGTATAACCTAGTTACATAGTGTATGGACCCAATATCCTAGAGATGGACTCATACAACCTAAAAATAGCTAGTTTGACCAAGTTTGACCTAGAGTTGACCTAGTTTGACTATTTTGACTTAGAAATGGCTTTATGACTGGGAATTTGATTAGTTTAACTTATTTTCATTCCAATATTGTATTAATGTAATATTCCATATATAGGTCTGTGTGACATCAGTTCGGACACAGTTTGACATTCATTGCTCTGGACCACAGACGAGTACATTCTTTGATAGTTTCTATTATTTGATAATTACTATAATACAAGTATTTAGAAATGTATTACTTGATTCATGACACATTGGTACACGGATTGGTATACAAATGGAACTTCAGTCATGAGATATTATTTATTGTTTTATTATTTCTCGTGTTCTCATCTGGTTAATAAGCAATATTTAATATTAGACAATGTTCAATATTCAATGTTTAATATTTTATAATGTCTTGAGTATCTTGTATCGTAAGGTGTCATGGTTGGATCCATTGTACTAGTCGAAAAAAGGGAGAGTGTTAGCTAGATATGTGATCAAAGCCTAAACAATGTTTAATGTTTAAATAAACAATGTTTATCCAACGTTTAAGTAGACAATGTTCAATCAAAGTCGATCACATATCTAACTAGTATTTCAAACACTTAGTATAGTTACAGTTCTTCATATATTCTATTTTATTGTCTTGTTCTATTTTATTGTGATCAGTGTATATCTTATTGCTCTTGTTTATCTGTTTTTTCTACCATAGTATGATATTGTTCATTGTTTCTCGTCTTGTATTATATTCTCTATTTCTGTTTATAGTCATTATCAGTTAATTGGAACTGCTATTGGGTTGTACTTCGTATCGATCCTGACTGAATATATTTTTCAGATGACTGGTTAGTGAGGATGTCTCCCACTTATTACGGGCTAACAGATGGAGTGTCACCTGAGGATGTAGTGCCAGATACTGAGGCCTTTTAGATTTTTATATCTTGTAGTAGTTGTTTCTAGTTAGATTTTGGATTATATTATTATTTTGAGATCTTGAGTTGTGTTTAGATGTTGAGTTAGACCTGTGATGTATTGAGACTTGTATTTCTTTTCTTTCCATTCCATATCGTGCTTAAATTTTTATTTAGTTTTTATATGTAATTGAGTATTTACTACCCTTTGTTATATCATCATATTGCTCCTCTATTTGGAGTTGAGATGGCATGACAGGTATTATATATATTGTGTGAATGTTAGATAGTATATAAAATCGGGAGAGTGTTCTACCGCCGATACTGCGACATAGGCTGGACGTACCCACGTACTCGTTCCCCTATACCGGGTGTGGGTCATAACACATTTTTGTGGCGGCCCATGCAGGTCAGGCTTCGCAATAGTACAATATCGTGGTAGTACAACGGCTTAGTTGTACTACTGCGAGCCTGCGATAGGATAAGATATATGATACTAGGATGAGAGAGTATACTCAATCATAACTAGGAAATAATTCCAACCTAATTGAATCTTGCCATCTTTATCGTTCTGAATATTGCTTTCCTTAAAAATTTTTGTCCTTCTTTGATGATATCGTATCTTGCTTAATATTGATTTCTTATTTTTTAATCTACCTTCAGGTGATAGGTTAGCTTGGTTTGTCAGGTTCTGTTCCTTTCCATCTGTTGTTTGTGTGTTTAGTTTGTACCTTATAGACTGCTTGTGTGTTATTATATAGTTAGTATACCCTGTCGGAGGCTACAAAACCAGGATAGACAAAGACCATAGTTAGTAATTTCTTTTAAATTGCATGTTGTATGTTTTAGTTTGGACCGGGGTTGACCTAGATGGGGTACGATCATCTTTAAATTTTGAGGACAAAATTTTTCTAAGGTGGGTAGAATTGTCACTCTCACTTTTCCAGCTAGGGATAATTTGGTAATTTGGCCTAATTATTTAATTTTAGGAATATAATATTAATATTAGTGGGCCATGTATATTTATTTGATGCTTGTATTAGTTATTTAATTATTAGAGTGCTATATTTAATTAGAGGCTTGTAGCATTTAATTTAGTTAGTGGACTAGCCTATTTAATTTGACTTGACATTAGTGGACCTAAATTAGACTTGTCATGAAAAATAGTGAGCCAACATGGACTAGGCCCAATGAACACATTCCCACTAATTAACTAAGGAGAATTAGTTTAATTGTAATTAGTTAGAGACTTCCAAAAATACCCTTTCTTAATTATTTCTCATATTAGCATATAGGGGCATAGTAGTCATTGTAAATTTCTTAGAGAAGGGGGTAAGGAGGGGCCGGCCACATATAGAGGGTCTCCTCTCTCTCTCTCTCTCTCTCCTTTTATTTGCTCATTCATTCTACATCTCAAATTCTAGATCCCCAATTTCCCATTTCTCTCCATTAATTTTCTACACAATTCCTCCATCAGTTCTTTCCAAATTCATCCAATTCCCTCTCATTCTCATCACTCAAGGAGCATTGGGGCTTGAATAAGCAATGAGCACAAGGAGGAAGAGCATTGGTGAAGAGATCGTGTCCGGATCGTGTCCAATTATATTTTTATTGGGAATTCATCTCCCAATTGGTAATTCCTGAATTATTCTCTTATTATAGATTTTTAATCATGCATTTGACCATTAGGAATGACCCCATGGCATAGAACTACATATAGGAACAAGTTCTAGGCTATTTGGCTATGTATTATGAGTTTTATGTTGTATTTTGTGTCAATTTTGGGAGAATTCCGAGATTGGCACATCATGTGTTTGTCAATAGGTCAATTAGACCAAATTGATATGTGTTTGGTTGTGTAAGACTAGCTATATATCCATAATTGGATACATGTTGGCCGTATCCCGATAATTTGGCGATACAGGTTGATTTGGGGGTTTTCTTCCGACACGGGGGTTTGAGAATGTCATATTTTGACCCAAGCATGTAGATGAGTAGCTAACACCTCGTGTTACTTCTAATTATGATTCTAGGCTTGCTTATGTCCTTCAGGATACGTTTGGTGGTGTGGTGGAGCCGTATCACAAGCGAATCATAGATTGAGTATGATACGAGTGCGGTGCACTCTACGTGTTTGATACTTTGCATTCTAATTTAATTTAACTTGGTTATAGCTATTAGAGTATTGTATTTATAATTGTTATATGATATATATGTATATATATAATTATATGTATATTCTATATTTTATTTTGATGTGCTGGTGGTCATGGAAGAATAAGAGAGTACATGTGCATCATTAGTGTTGATAGGTGTAAGCATGTATATATATATATATATATATATATATATATATATATATATATATATGTGTGTGTGTGTGTGTGTGTGTGTGTAGGTATGTGTTTGTATGCTAGAACCAGTGAATAAGCAGTAAGAAAAACAGAGAGAAGCAGCAGCGAAAATCAGCAGCGAAAAGCAGCAGAAGGCAGCAGCAGAAGCAGTAAGCAGAAGCAGCAGCAGAAGCAGTAAGTAGCTGCAGAAGCAACAATAGAAGCATCGATAATCGACAGTAAGCTCCAGAAGCAGCAGCGATAAGCAGGAGCTACAGTAGCAGCGATAACCAGAAGTAGTGGCGATAAGCAGCAGTAGTATTAATTAGGGATAAGTTAAGATAAGCTAGTTAGTTTTTATTGATAAGTTAGTTATTTATATATATTGTTAGTAAGTTAAGTTAGTATATAAGTATGTTAGACTGAGTAAGTTAGTGTATTTATAAATTGAGATAAGTTAGTACATATCAGTTGTTAGTTAGTGATGTTAGTTGAGTTAGTAATAGTTAAGTTAATTAATTTTGTTATATATATATATATATATATATATATATATATATATTAGTATTATTTTTAGTTTACCTTGAGTTACACCAAGGTAATGAGAGTTGAGGTATCATGGGTACTATCTTGGGTACGGGTATAAAATATCAAGGGGTATGTTAGTATGTTAGTTTAGTATAGTATTGTTATAAGTTTAAGTTCATTTTAGTGTATAGTGATGTGTATGGGTAGTTAGTTATATGTTAGATATTGAATTACCTTGTGATACCAAGGTAATGTCAAGGTATTGGTTTATACTCAAGGTATTGGGTTTGAGTATCAAGATGGGTGTGTAGGTGGTGTGATACCGTATTTGGTTCAAAGCCAAGGTATCCACTTAGCATTGGTTTAGCTAGGTGTACTATATATATATATATATATATATATATATATATATATATATATATATATATATATTGTATTTTCATATCTAATAACTTGCGTATCTTATGATACGATATTTTGTTGGTATCTTGGTATCCTAACACAGCTAGTATAGCCTAGTTACATAGTTTATGGACCAAATATCCTAGAGATGGACTCATACAACCTAGACATAGCTAGTTTGACCAAGTTTGACTAGTTTGACCTAGAGTTATTTCTAGTTAGATTTTGGATTGTATTATTATTTTGAGATCTTGAGTTGTGTTTAGTTGTTGAATTGGACCTTTGATGTATTGAGATTTGTATTTCTTTTCTTTCCATTCCACATCGTACTTAAATCTTCCTTTAGTTTTTATATGTGATTGAGTATTGACTACCCTTTATTATATCATCATATTGCTCCTCCATTCGGAGTTGAGATTGTATGACATGTATTATATATATTGTATGAATGTTAGATAGTATTGTATGAATGTTAGATAGAATAGAAGACCGAGACAATATTCTACCGTTGATGCTGCGGCGTAGGCTGGACGTACCCACATACTCGTGCCCCTATACCTGGTGCAGGTCGTGACAGGCTGCTAACATATTATGCTTGAGATGTGGGAGACCTGATCACAAGATTGCCACATGTCCATTGATACAGAGGCCAGGAGGGCCAGTACAACAGTTTCCTTCATTGTCAGCTCTAAGGGCAGTACAACAAGAAGTACCAATAGCAATGGTACTGCCTTTAGCTTAACGTCAGCTTTATAGACAGCAACAACAGTAGAATCAGCAAGGGCCGCAACCACGTTAGCAAGGAAGACATCAGCAGGGAGCTCAACAAGGCTAAGGGCAGGCACTCACCTTATCTTTGGAGGAAGCTATGGCGTCGGGCGACAAAGTGGCAGGTAATATTTCTGTTACAACCTTTCATGCTATAACTTTAATTGATTCTGGAGTTTCGTACTCATTTATTTCAGCACAATATGCAACACATATTGGATTAAAGTTTGAGGCATTCCCAGCGAGGATGAATATACTCACTGGTAATGGAATCGTAGAAGTTAGTAGGGTGTGCCTAGCATGTCCTGTCGTAGTTTATGGGCATTTATTACCTGCAAAGTTGATCGAGTTTCCTATGGATAACTTTGACGTTATCTTAGGCATGTACTGGTTGAGAGACAATCATGCAATGATAGATTGTCGTGAGGGTAGAGTGTTGTTTAGAATTCCTGGTCTAGAAGAGTTTATCCTTAGCAGAATAGCAAGAGACCAACATAAAGGAGTCACAATAGTAGCAAAGAAAGAAGACCCGCATCCCAAAATAGTTGAAGAGTTCATGGACGTTTTTCCTAACGATCTTTCTGGATTACCCCCAGTTAGAGCAGTAGAGTTCTGTATAGAGTTGATGCCAGGAGCAGAACCAATATCCCAGAAGGTATACCCAATGTCACCATCAGAACTTGATCATTTATATCGACACGTGGAAGAACTAAAGGTAAAAAAGTTTATTCGGACCAGTGGATCACTGTGGGGAGCACCAACAATTTTGGTGAAGAAGAAGGATGAATCAACGCGGTTGTATATGGATTACAGGCGATTGAATGCAATGATCGTGAAGAACAAGTACTCATTACCAAAGATTGATGATTTATTTGACCAATTAAGTGGAGCAAGAGTCTTCTTTAAGATAGATTTACGATCAGGATATCATCAAGTGTGAGTTCAGGAGCAGGATATACCGAAGACAATATTTAGGTCATGATATGAGCATTACGAATTCTTAGTTATGCTATTCGGACTAACTAATGCTCCAGCGGTATTCATAGATTTGATGAACCGTATCTTCATGCCATACTTAGACCAATTTGTGGTAGTATTAATTGATGACATCATGTTGTATTCTCCAAATGAGGAGGAGCATGAAGAACACCTCAGGATAGTGCTGCAAACTTTGAGGGAGCACCAGTTATATGCGGAGCTTAGTAAGTATTAGTTTTGGCTGGATCACATATCTTTTCTTGGGCACATTATTTCTGGAGCAGGAGTGTCAATTAATCCCAAGAAGGTAGATGCAGTAGAAAACTAGCCAGTCCCGAAGACAGTAGTAGAAGTGCGTAGTTTCCTAGGCTTGGCAGGATACTACAAAAGATTTATGTCAGATTTTGCTAAGATCTCGGCACCATTGACTCAGTTGACGTACAAGAAAGTTAAGTTCATATGGTCAGCGAAATGTCAGATAGCCTTTGAAGAATTAAAAAAGTTAATCTCTGCACCAATCCTTACTCTTCCAGCAGGATTCGGAGGATTCACAGTGTATTGTGATGCATCTGAAAAAGGAATTGGATGTGTTTTGATGCAACAAGAGAGAGTGATAGTATATGCTTTTCGGTAGCTCAAGGATCACGAAAAGAACTATCCAACTCATGATTTGGAGCTAGCAGCAATAGTGTTTGCACTTAAGCTATGGAGGCACTAGTTATATGGAGATCGAGTAGAAATATTCACGGATCAAAAGAGTTTGAAGTATGTATTCACGCAGAAGGACCTGAACATGAGGCAGAGAAGTTGGCTAGAGTTGTTGAAAGATTATGACATAGAACTTCAGTACCTTCCAGGTAAGGCTAATGTAGTAGCTGATGCACTTAGCATAATATATGGCAAATTTATGTTGACTAACCAAAATCATATTCTAGAAGACTTACAAGAGATGGGTATCGAGATAGTACTTCCACAGAGTATAGGAGTTCAGGCTAGCCTACAGATTTAGTCAACTTTGGTAGATAGAATCAAACTAGCTCGGGCAGGAGACCCGCAGATTCAAAAGCTACGAGAAGAATGCGAGTCAGGTCTTTAGAAGGAGTTGACAATATATGCAAATGGAATACTAAGGTTTGGGAATAGTCTTTGCGTACCAAGCGAGAATATTCGGCAAGAAGTTATGACTGAAGCACATATTTTTTATTATTCCATTCATCCGGGAGGTACGAAGATGTACCAAGATATCAAGCAACACTTTTGGTGGAACAAAATAAAGATGGAAATAGCACATTTCGTATCATAATGTCTGATATGTCAGCAAGTGAAGGCAAAACAACAGAGACCGACAGGAATATTACAACCGCTTCCTATTCCAGAGTAGAAGTGGGAACACATCACGATGGATTTTGTAACTGGTTTACCTAGATCACCGACTGGTCGAGAGGTAGTTTGGGTGATAGTGGATTATCTCATAAAAGTAGCTCACTTTTTTCCTTTTTGAGTAGGACAGTTTACAAAATAATTGGCTAAAATATATATACGATAAATAGTGAGATAACACAGTGTCCTAGTAAGTATCATTCAGATCGAGATACTCGATTTACTTTACATTTTTGGAAATGTTTGCATCAGAGTTTGGGCACCAAGTTAAGATTCAACACAACTTACCACCCCAGACAGACGAAAAATCAGAGAGAACCATCCAGACATTGGAGAATATGCTACGAGCATGTACCTTAGACCTTGGTGGATATTGGGAGAATCACCTTCACTTGGTGGAATTTTCGTATAACAATAGTAATCAGACCAGTATTCAGATGGCACCTTTCGAAGCACTATACGGCAGAAAGTGTAGATCACCGTTGGCTTTGGATGACAATGGTGAGCGAAAGATGTTAGGCCCTAAAATGATTACGCAGACATTAGAGGTTGTCAAGAAGATTAGAGAGCGACTTTAGGTTGAACAAGATAGGCATCGGCATTGGGCTGATCAGAATCGTAGGCCTTTAGAGTTTTGTGTCGGCGACCACGTGTTATTGCGGATTTTGCCTACCCGTAGAGTCATTAGATTTGGGGTTCGCGGGAAGCTTAGTTTGCGATAAGTAGGTCCGTTCGATATTCTTGAGTGGGTAGGCGATGTTGCTTGTCATTTTTTCCTTTCGCCTTCGCAACATGAGGTGCACGATGTATTTTATGTGTCTCAGTTACGTAGGTATGTTCCGGATCTGAGTTATATCCTTGATCACTCTGAATTAGTCGTTGGTACCGACTTATTTTACGAGGAGCAACCCGTATCCATATTGGACCGAAGGGAGAAGGTGCTCAAGAACTGGACTATTTATCTTGTCCGGGTTGCTTGGGGCCATCACTCTCTAGGGGAATCAACGTGAGGGCGCGAGGATGATATTCGATCCCGATACTCGTACCTATTCGATTCAGAAGGTATTTTCTTTCTTATGCCTTCATATCTCAGATTCTGTGATCACGTGATCACTTATATATATGTTATGATGATATTGCTTGCATGTGTAGTCGCTAGTTGATTTGTATCGTGCTTGTCCTGACTTCTCTAGCTATTTCTTGGATTCGAATTTTGAGGACAAAATTTTTCTAATGTTGATAGAGATGTCACTCCCCGTTCCCATTATATGTATTTGGAACATATTTTTATTTTAGCATGGTTGCATGTGCATGAAGACTAGACCCATTCTTTGGTTTAGCCATGTTCATGGTTTATTTTGTGGGTTGGTTCAACTCATGAGAACCCTTGGTTCAACCCTCAACCCTACCATATATAATCCAACCATTTCTCTCTCTCATTCTCTTCACTTCTTTATTTTTTTCTCTCTCTTTAGTTTTCTCTCCCCATTTCCATATGCAAGTACACCTTGCATGAGAAATAGAGAAACTCTCCATATTATTGTTCTATTATGTTTGTTATGTGTTTCTAAGCACTTTTAGAACTTGAAGTTTTTTGTTTTGATGGGTAGTTAGTAGATATACATTTCTAACTTAGGGTTTTATGAGTTTTATGAGTTTTTCTTGGTTTTAATCTATTAAACATGTATTTTTGAAAACTAGTTTTTGCTACATGATAGAGCTTTCAATTTCAAGCGTTTTGGCTTTTGGTTCACTCGACTTGGACTTAAAATAAAAATTTTATGGACAAAACAAGATTTTAGTTTTTTGGTTCGCTAAGTCCAAGAGACTTTCATGCGGCATCGACTCCATGCGGCACCGACTCATATGCGGCACCGACACTTATGCGGCATTGGAGAGTATGCGGCCACCATCTCCTTAGTCGTATGATTCCAAACCGTGGCACATATTTTTAGGCTTTTATCATTTCTCTCTGACACACGTTATGGCTTGTCACATCAATCAGTTTATGTCACATCACTGACATTTTATTTATTGGCCGTCACTTCAACACTTGCCCCAAGTAGTAGACTTTAACCCTGAGCATTCGGCCCAGACTTTATATGTGGCCAAGTGGATCATGCGTCCTGACTTCATATGCGGCCAGGACTTGTCATGCTGCCTGACTTCATATATGGCCAGGACTTGTCATGTGGCCCTGACTTCATATGTGGCCTAGAGTCATATGCGGCTGGACTTCTCATGCTGCCTAGAGATCCATGCGGCCTTGCTCATTTTGATTGAATGTTTTATTATTCTTTCGTGACCCAATGTATAATTGGTAATTGGACTCAAATACTATATCCGTGCTGATACCACTATTGCCTAATAATTGTCCATGATATTAATGTGCGTCGAGCTACGACATATTATTTCACATGTTAAGTAATTATATTTGGGTTGTGCATCAAGAATGCATCCAAATTCCTGAACGCGTGATATTATAAATATATATTGCTTTCCCAGTACAGGCATAATAAGTGAGTCAACCACCATAGCTTGGCTAGGATATTATTGTCTAAATGTTGCATACACGCTCGGGTGAATCCAGATTTGACTTCCATGGATGCCTATCTAGTGTTCCCGTACTTTATACGAAATTTTAAGAGAAATTCTCATGTGACCATGCCTTGAGATTTCGAACACAACGCTTATTAGGTAACTAAAAATGGTAGTAACATTGGAGAGAATGATATCCCGAGATCATGCCAATGAACCTTCCCACATAGATTCATTCTAAGTGCGCTGTGGGCTGGCCACCACAGATACTGTATATTATCTGCCTTAGTGGAATGCAGTATCTGACCTATTATTATACCGAGCCACTATTTCACTATAGGAACATTGGAACCGCTAATACTATATTTTTAGCGCAGTTGTCCTATGGAAAACTGGTGCATCTCTTGAATACCTATTTTTATTCATCTATTAGTTCGGTTAGCTCATGTTCGGCACTGGCGTAATCTGAGGATACTTATTATGCATTATTTCTGAGATAACCTCAGACTCCACAAATAGCAAGTCGTACAAGTGATTGGACGGTAAAAAGAAAATAGACTTGGTTGTGATTATATTATTAGGTTAGTAGTACAGGAAGATAGACTATCACAGTGCGATGGTTCAACCTTTGTCCTTGTTTGGTTGTAGAGTTTGGCCTTTGTGCTAGGATATGCCATGGACCTAAGTTATGACATTGAAACTATGTATTATTATATTTTTCCTTGGGTTTTTTGTTTCTCTATTTTGTGCTTCCTTTGTGGTACTTGCTATTTGGGGTCTAATTCCACTGGTTTTGTGGGCTAAGTTTCGAGCCAGCACCCGAGGATCCAGCGTACATTTTCCCTACTCATGGCGCTACCAGAAATATGGTTGTAAGTGATAGCGAGTTGATTTTCTTCTTCCTTGCTCATCATTGTGCATTTACTTCTTTTAGACGTTTAGCCGCCGACACCTGTTAGCCTTAGTTTTCTTATATGATTGTATTAAATCAGACTACAGCTGATCACTGTTATGTACCTTTGTTACTCTTTCAGCTTCTTATTTTGCACAACTGATCTCCGGAGCATTTTGAGAAAGCGTTTGGGGCACCTTATTGCTTTATCATATATGATCCATGCTTAATGTTTCTTGTTTGAATGATTAAAACATAGAAGTTCTTGACCCTAGGAGACTTAATTTTAGCATGCACCCACCTTGTCTTATACAGCCGTGATCGTCATGCGACGTATATCACCTTGTACAGGGTAGCTGGCCATATCCGTCTCCGTATTTCGGTACTGGGACATGATATTGGATGATGAGGGTTTCTTTAATCTTATCGGAAACAGTCAGTAGAAGCTTTCCAGAGGTTCGATGGTGATTGCCAGAGGAAGAAAGAGGTTCGGACTCTACTATATTGAAGGGAGCGCATATAGGCAACATAAGGTGAACTTAGCTACTAATACGTCTACCGAGTTATGACACAGGCGGTTCAGCCACATCAGCCAGAAGGGGATAAGCTACTTGGTGAACAGAAAGGTGATTCCTGGACTCAAGTCTATAAAGCTGGAGAGGTACACATATTGTTTGGTGGAGAAGCAAAATAGGGTATCTTTCCAAAGTCACCCAAGTTCAAGGAAGCCGACATTGCTCGAGTTGATTCACTCAGATTTCTACTGTCCTGTGAAGGTAAAATCTATTTATGGTGCTTCTTACTTTATAACTTTTATTGATGATTGTTCCTGGAAGGTTTGGGTATATAACTTAAAGACCAAGGATAAGGTGCTTCCCACTTTCAAGGAGTTTCAGGCCTCATTGAAAGAAAAACATGCAAGAAGCTACTATGTGTTCGGTCGGACAATGGTGGCGAATATATCGGCCCCTTTGATGAATACTACAGTGAGCAGGGGATACTACACCAGAAGACTCCGCCAAAGATACCTCAACTCAATGGTGTAGCAGAGCGGATGAACATGACGTTGATGGAGAGGGTACGGTATTTGATGTCAGAAGCAAACTTGCTGGGCATCTATTGGGGTGAGGCTCTTTACACAACTGCTTATATTATTAATTTATCTTCTAGTGCTCATTTGTAGGGTGATGTGCCTGACAAAGTGTGGTAAGGCAAAGAGCCATCATACAATCACCTGTGAGTGTTTGGTTGCAAGGCCTTCGTGCATGTATAGAAGGATGAGAGATCCAAACTTGAGCCGAAGATGAGGCGGTGCATCTTTGTCGATTATGGTAGGGATGAGTTTGGCTATAGACTCTACGACCCAGTGGGAAAAAAGCTCCACAGAAGCAAGAACGTGGTATTCGTCGAGGATCAGACCATGACCAATGCTCAGGATTCCAAGACGCCTTCTGAGGCTGAGGAATTGCCTGAGTTACAGTCATTTCATTTCGATCAATTTACAAAGGACATCGTAGATGATCCAGTTATGGGAGAGCCAGTACATAAAGTTGCTCCCAACTTTGATCATTAACTTGTTGATGGTGGTCAGGGTGATCTTCAGGAGAATGATTATACCGAGGAGGCAGTTCCTGAGGAGGGGTCTATTGGTATACAACCAGCACCAATGGCTTCATTGAGGAGGAGCAATAAAGAGCGTCGACCATCTACGAGATACTCACCGGGTGTGTATGTCTGACTATCGGTGGAGAACCCGAAAGTTTTATAGAGGCTATGGAAGACGAACACGGGCAGAAGTGGATGAAGGCCATGCAGGAGAAGATGAGTTCCTTGGAGGCCAGGCCTCCACATAATCTTGAGGAGTTGTACATGGAGCGCAAGTCACACTTGGTCTGTCGGTTGAGGAAGAGATTGTATGGTTTAAAACAGGCTCCGAGGCAGTGGCACAAGAAGTTTGAGTCATTTATGGGGGGAGCATGGTTACGCAGGACGATGTCGGACCACTGTATATTTGTGAGGTATTTTTTCGAGGATGATTTCATCATTTTACTGCTCTATGTTGATGATATGCTACTGGTGGGTCAGAATGCCTCTAGGATAGCGGAGTTGAAGCTCCAACTGGGCGCGGCCTTCTCTATGAAGGATTTGGGTGCAGGGAAGACTATTCTTGGGATGGAGATCAGCCGAGAGAGAGTCCAAGCTGTTACACTTGTCCCAAAAGAAAGTACATTCACCGGGTACTTCAGCGTTTCGGGATGGACGATTCAAAAAAAATGAGTACCCCCCTTGCGGCTCACTGTAAGTTCAATGAGGAGTAGTGTTCATCTACCTAGGATGAGAAGAAAGATATGGAGTGAGTTCCATATGCCCCAGCTATGGGGAGTCTTATGTATTCTACGGTGTATAAGAGGCCAAACATCGCTTACGCAGTTGGCATATTTAACAGGTATACTTTCAATCTTGAAAGGGTATATTAGAGTACGGTTAAGTGGATTATACGATATCTTCAGGGCCCTGCCGATTGGAGACTTTCTTTTGGTGGTGACGAGCCGAAGATGTTTGGGTATACCGATGTTGATATGGCTGGAGATATAGACACGAGAAGATCGACTTTAGGCTATATGATGATGTTTGCTGGTGAAGAAGTATCGTGGCAGTCACGGTTGTAGAAGTGTGTTGCCTTGTCGACCACGGAGGCAAAGTATATTGCAGCGACAGAGGCTTGCAAGGAGTTACTGTGGATGAAGAAGCTGTTGCAGGAAATTAGGCTAAAGCAAAAGCAGTATCCTTTGCTTTACGATAGTCAGAGTGCTATTTACCTTGTGAAGAACCAGACATTTGATAGCCGATCCAAGCACATTAAGATCCGGTATAATTGGATATGGGATATTATGGAAAAGAAAGAAGCGACGCTTGAGAAGATTCATACAGATGACAACGGAGCAGACATGTTCACAAAGATTCTTCCAAGAAAAAAGTTCTAGTACTGCAGGCGGATCATCGGGATGACGATCCCCTCCACATAGTTATGAAGGAGAGATTTGTTGGAGTGGGTGGGGTTCCCAACCTATGTGGAGAATATCCCGGAGTACAGCGAGCATTATCCGTGTATTGAAAAAGCTCGAAAAGTGCATCGAGCATCGTGTATTGGAACATTCATGGTAAACAAATATTATATTGGATTTTCATCTTTGACTTTAATTATATATTTATGATTGGATCTTTCATATATTGACTTTTCATATAATTGGATTTCCAATTTATGGTAAGCTAATTTATGATTTAATTTTTATTTAATATATGATTGAATGTAATTGGATTTCCATAAATATTTTTGGCTTCCATATATAGATTTCTATATGGAAACCCTAATTCATGCAAGGGTTTATATAAAGGCTCATGCGATATACAATGACATGGGAGAAAAAAATAGAAGAGAGGAAAAAAGGTGGCAAGTGTGCCATTGCAACTTTGGAGGGGTGAAAGAAGGATTTAAGGCCATTTCGGAGAAGGAGATCAATTTGGGGTATTTTTTATTGTCTTTTTTCTTCGTGGTTGTAATCTATTTTCTGTTCCAAAGAGTTACGGTGATCCATGTTGGATCGGTGAGAAGCTTGTAGAGTGTGTAATATCTTTATTCTATTAGTGGAGGTTCTTCAGGGTTGGACTCCGATTGTCCCGTAGTTTTTTATCTAAATTTTTTACGTAAAAATCTCTGTATCTGCAATTTGTGTTTGGTGTTTTTTGGTTTGTGCGCTTTGTTCGGTTCTCTCACAGGTACTCTCTGGTTTGGTGAATGGTTTTCATATTTTGTTCCCAACAAAATGTACACACCACACGATAATAAAGTATTGCTCAATTTTTTTAGCTTGGTTAACGTTCAACTTTAACTTAAAACATATCAAGAAAAATAATGAACACAATATATATTATAGCCATAAGAAAACTAATGAACAATTCTATATCATAACCATTGGTATACCAAAATTGGAGATGAAAATTAAATATATAAAAAAACTCACCAAGAAAATATGCACAGTAAAGTGAGAAAGTAAAGAAATTAAGTCTTACTTCTCACCAAGAATTAGGCTTTATAAATTGATCCCTCTCATTCCCATTATAGAGAACTCTCAAAGAGAATGTACATGCCACACGTTCTTAAATTGTATTTCTCAAAAAATAAAATTTAAATTGCTTAACGTTTAATTTTTTTTTTTGCTACAATTAGGATTAGATAACTCACCCATAACAAAAAAAAGAAAAAAGATGCAGTTATGTTTCATCCAATTTAGATTGAAGTTATGTTTCATCTGTAACTATGTTTGGTGTCACATGTAATGGAGAACCAAATTACTTACATTTGGGATGACATTTGCCCCAACATATGCCATTCGTTTGGAGGCTGAAATGAGCCTATACAGAATGCTAGCCCAAGAAGCGTTAGAAAATGGGTGTTATAGCAAACGTTCATCTCCAATAATACAATCGAAACTAAGCCGAAGACTTTGTTCTTAAATTTATGAGTAGACACGAGAAAATGTTAGCTACCGAATGTAGTTCTTCTTCTTTATTAGGACTTGAGATATCTAAAAAATAAAAATATAAGACTTACATATAAGTACACATGGAGATTGATGGTTAGTTAACTCAAATATGTGATTTCTCTAGGATGTGACTGCATTTAGGAAAAACCATGTTAGGGTGTTCTTAGATGACCTTTAAAATCTTTAACATTTCCTTATATTTTCTTGGAGATTTTAGTAAAAAAAAACCCACATAATATTGAGATAAAGTTTATGGTCGCAAATAGTTTTAAAAACAAAGGTACATAAAGACAAACACATATATTGGTCCAAGAAAACGAAAGCCTAAACACAAATGTTGTATTTGACTTTGTTATAGTTATAAATTAAAATGAATATTTAGTACAAAATTAGTATTATTTTAAATTAATGTATTACTTGTATTAATACTAACAATTTTTGTACCTTCTCCACTTTCTGATAAATCATCTCGTGCCTTTAGTACTCCTTTATAAAATGGTTCCTTAAATTACTTATGATTTATATCATCTATAATAATATCTTTAAAATTATTAACATGAAGTAACACTTCTTTAGAGACATGTACACTTGTCGAAAAAAACCACAATCGTGCCACTTTCTGTTCTGTTGTAATACTCCTATCGTTTAATAACAGTTGTTCTTTATCCTATCGTCTTTTACTATGAAATACAACCATATTTTGTTATAGATTCTTCATTCGAAAGACAATCTTGTTTTATTATATGCGTTATATATACAATGCGTGAGTGTTCGGTTCTTGATCTTTGACAAATCCCATATTTTAGAATATTTTTTGCTTTATAATATAATTATTATTTAGTCTGATCCAATTCTTAGCCATGACCCGCCTAACACATTCCTAATAACAAATTCTTTTCTTATCATCTTTTGTAGCTGATTCTAAAGCCCAAGCTTGACTTTCCTTTTCTTTTCGTTTATCCCTTTGGCCCAGCCTAATTCTAAGGCCCAAGCTGGCCCTTTTAGGTATTATGAATAAGCAAGATATGGCCCATAAATTTTCTAACCTAGTTAAAATTTTGCCAGTATCCCTTCTCAATATATGGAATACGTACAACATTGTTCCATCATTTTACTGACTTTAATATTTGACACCAAATAAATGATAAAACAAATATTGTATCTTTCTTCAGATATCGCAACAAATGTGACAACAAAACTTAAGGCAACTTTGTAACACCCATTTACATTATTATTTTTGGCACATCCGGTCTCAGTCAACTTAATTTTGATAGTTAACTAAACTATGTATCGATATGTCACAATCAGAAGACTCAGCACTGCTGCTACAATATTGATTGTACTGCATCATTCAAATATAATATTTTATTTTATTTGAGTCTAGGATTTATGTACATCGAGTCGCACTGGCATAACCCAAAGTCCACTTAAATAAATCATTGAACCTATCCACCAAATCAGCCCACATTTAAACCCAAACCTTACAAGAATAGGCAACCAAACTCGGACCGAATTTGTGCCGAACTCGGACTGAACTCGGTCACCTATTTAGTATAAAATTAACCCAGTTATTAAACCCCTGATTTCTTGGCCCAACATCAAAATTTTAAATTAAAACCCATCTGAACCCTGGCCAAATTCGGTTTGATAAAACCCTATAAATAGGATTAAAATTCCCATATTTTAAACTATCCAATCATTTCTACTTTCAATCCTCTAGTGAAGCAATACAACTGAGCCTTAACTTTTTAATCTCCAAGAGCAACTCCCTAGCCTTCTAAGTGCCAAGTGCGGTCTCGGTCTAGAAGTCTACAAGAGTTGTAAAGAGCTTGGCTCAATTAGTTTCCTCTCTCTCTCTCTCTCTCTCTCTTGCTGTAAAGTTGCAAGACTTCGGATCAAATCTCGTAGTTGTAAAGAAATAGCAAGCCGTCGGATCAAAGCTTGTGATTCACTATTGGTGATTATAGTGGATACAACTCCGAGCAAGAATTCTCGGGACTGGACTAGTCCCCTCAGAGAAAAACCAGTATATATCACGGTGTTTGTGTTTGCTTTCTCTAACTCTTACGACTTTACATTACTGTCTTGCATATATTCTATTAGCTTCCTTCACTCTAATTAGTTTTTAATTGTGTAGATTATTCAGCTGCATTCTATTCACCCCCCTCTAGAGTTGTCTTACGGTCCTTTTGTCATGACCCGCACCCAGTATAGGGGCACGAGTACGTAGGTACGTCCAGCCTACATCGCAGCATCGACGGTAGAATGCTGTCTCGGTCTTCTATACAATCTAATATCTCACACAATATATAAAATACCTGTCATGCTATCTCAACTCCAAATGGAGGAGCAATATGATGATATAATAAAGGGTAGTCAATACTCAATCACATATAAAAACTAAAGGAAGATTTAAGCACGATATGGAATAGAAAAAAATAGAAATACAAGTCTCAATACATCACAGGTCCAACTCAATATCTAAACACAACTCAAGATCTCATAATAATAATATAATCTAAAGTCTTACTAGAAACAACTACTACAAGATATGTAAATCTAAATGGCCTTAGTATCTGGCACTAAATCCTCAGGTGATACTCCATCTGTTAGCCCGTAGTTGGTGGGACACATCCTCACTAACCAGTCATCTGAAAAATATATTCATTCAGAATTGGAGCAAAGTACAACCCAATAGCAGTTCTAATTAATTAACAATCACTAAAAACAAAATAGAGAATATGATACAAGACGAGAACAATGAACAATATCATGCTATGGTAAAAGAAACAGGTAAACAAGAGAAATATGGTATACACTGATCATAATAAAATAGAACAAGAAATAAAATAGAATATGGTGAAGAACTGTAACTATACTAACTGTTTGAAATACTAGTCAGATATGTGATCGACTTGGGTGAACATTGTCTACTTAATCTTGGATAAACATTGTCTAACTTAAACATTGAATATTGAACATTGTCTAGGCTTTGATCACATATCTAGCTAACACTTTCCCTGCCCCTAACCAATACTCATGGATCCAAGCACGACATGCCATGAACATGAATATAATATGAGTATATGAACAACATGAATATACACGAATGAACACGAGCACAAAAATACCCGATGCACACGATAAAGTACATATAAAGGAGTATCCAAAGTACACAATAATAAGATGACATCTCCTGACAGGATCCAAATAGTGCCAGTCCATGTAACCACTGTGTCGGAATCAAGTAAAATATTTTCAAATACTTTTATTATAGTAATTATCAAATAATAAAAACTATCAGAGAATGTACTTACCTCTGGTTCTAAAAAAATGGTATCAAACGGTGTCCGAGCTGGTATCTCACAACCCTATATATGAATATCATGTCAAAGGTATGTAAGGAATGATAAATGAGCCATAAATGCACTAAAAATGATTTTCTAGGTCATTAGGCCAAATCTAAGTCAAGACAGTCAAACTAGGTCAACCTAGTCAAACTTGGTCAAACTAGGTTGTATGAGTCCATCTCTAGGTTACTAGGTCCATATCGATATGATGTATGTCATACTAGCCTACTCTAGATATTGGGATACCTTTAGTATTAATA
Source organism: Iris macrosiphon (assembly GCA_036927795.1). Lineage (NCBI taxonomy): Eukaryota > Viridiplantae > Streptophyta > Magnoliopsida > Asparagales > Iridaceae > Iris > Iris macrosiphon. The sequence goes on along the minus strand of JAYESA010000009.1, from coordinate 74,297,482 downwards.
TTTATATTTACTAGTTAACTACAATAGGTAATAGGTAACTCTATACTCATATCTTTTTTTTATAACTAGTACTAGTATCAATCATATACATATATAAGTATACAATACCATTTACAAGTGATTGATTAATAACTAGCTTATCCTAGTTACACTAACTGTTGACTATACACAACCCACATATTAGGTAATCGAGCTAATCACTAACTTAACTTACTAATTCATATTAACTTATAATGTCATGACCCGTACCCGAAAAATCGGGCATGAGTCGTGGGTACGTCCAGCCTACGCTGCAACATCGGCGGTAGAACGCTGTCTAGGTCTACTATCTAGCTAACAATCTCACACAATCAATATATATCCCTGTCAAGATCCCAACTTCAAACAGAGGAGCAATAACATAATGATAATCATAATATACTCAATCACGAATCTAAGCACGATAAGATAACACAGAAGGCTAACAACTATAAAGTCTAACCAACAACAACTACTACAACAACCACAACATAAATAATAATAATAATACAACATCCAAAATCATATACAATACAAGGTCTCAAATCCAAAACCGGAGACAAATCCGGTGCTAAAAGCTAATAAAAATAACAACAAGGTCTTAGTGATCCCGGCTACCAATCCGAAAATTACTCCTAAACTAGAGGGTCCATGTCTGCACCATCGACAGGCTCAGGTCCATAAAGTGTCGGACACCAATCCTCCGGATACTCTAGAAAAAATATGTTCAGTCAGAACTGGAGCAAGTACACCTCTAACAACAGTTCCATTTAAATGATAAAAACTATAAAGCAGTTATAGCAAGTAGCAAGAAGAATGAAGTAAGTATGAAACAAGAAAATATACATGTCACTGGTACATGAAGGTAAAGATGCATGAATATCAGAAGCAAGATAGTAATGACTGCAAGATATAAGAAATCTAAACTAAGATCAAGTCTGTGCACATAAACGTGTAGTGAGTCCAGCATGAAATACATGTAGTGAGTCAAGTCCAGAAGCATGTAAGTGAGACCAGCAAGAAATGCAAGTAAGTCCAGACTAGAAAGAATGAACTCGTGTCTTTGAAATACCTGTTTCGACATATAAACGGCTAGGGGTAAGTACGGCTCACCGTGCACTGGGTGCGCGGCTGCTATCATTCCAGATTAGACCAGAGGGGGTAATTCCTGATGATTCCAGATGGGAATATTTACATGTCTACTCGAGTATTTCTCTGCCCCGACTAGTACAAGTGAATCCAAGACCCGACACATAAATCTAGTATGAGTCCAGCCTGAAACATGAGTGATGCCTGTAGTGATGCCTGTAGGTGATGCCAGTAGGTGATTCCAGAATAGAGGCCAAAAACATGAAATATACGTGTCGCAAGTAAATGAATCCAGAAATACCAGTCCGTATCCCGTGTTGTGCCAGAAAAATCAGATGATACTATACTAGAAGCTGAATCATAATAATCATTAGATAATAAAAACAATCAGAGAATGTACTCGCCTGACGTCCTGAGCAACTGGCGATCCGAACTGGTATCGCAAGGACCTATTACGAAAAGCAAGGTTAAACAAGTTTCTAATGAGTTAAATAGATATAAAATAACTAAAAATAGGCTTCTAGGGTCGTTCTAGGTCAAACGGGTCAAACCGATGAAATCTGGGTCAAAAAGTCAACTCTTCGTCCAAAAAGTCAACTCTGGGTCAAATCTAGGTCAAAAGTTGACTTTGGCGGTCAACCGAGTCAACTACGGTCAACTCTAGGTCAAACTAGGGTGCCCCTAAAATTCTAGGTCAAAACTAGGTCATTAAGCTAATAAACCCTCAAATTCGCCTCCTTGAGATACCGGGATACCCTCGGTATCCGATACCTTACCCTACGCTATACGCCCTGCCTAAACCCGCTAAAACCTATGCTAGCATGCGTAAATATATACACACATACATATAAACCAACCTCTAAACTCAAACCTAGGCAATTGCTCAAAAACTCCGCTCGAAACTCAATACCTTGGATATCTCAAGGTATTGAGATACCTTGGTATCTCAAGGTATTGAGATACCTCTCAAAACCCTCACTAACTACCCCTCTAGCTAACTATCTAAGCATATAGATATACACCTAGCCAATTATCTAGGCTAGAATATATATATATAACACACACATATGCATATATACCTAGATATATATATATATATATACATCACACATACACACATACATATATACCCATACACACTCTCATATATGTATATCTATATCTAGTATTTATACCTCTATCTAGCTATAACATATATCTAGCTAGCTATATGTATATATATCTATACATATAGATCTATCTATCTAATATCTGTCTATCTATCAATCAATCTATCTATCTATCTAGTATCTATCTATCTAACTATCTATCTAATATCTATCTATCTAACTATCTATCTATCTATCTATCCATCTATTAACCTATCTATCTATCAATCAATCTATCTATCCATCTATTAATCTATCCCTCGCTACGCTACCCCTGCTGTGCTACAATACCGCGCTGCTAATGCAATGCGCTGCCAAGCTGCTGCTACTGCGCTGCTGGAGATGCTGCTGTGCAGTGCGCTGCAGCGTGCTCCGCTGCGGCACGCTCCCCTCGCTGCCTCGCTAGCTGCTGGACACCCCACACACGCACACGACCGCACACACATATATCTATATATATATACACCAACACAACTATATATATACTTACACACACACATATACATTTATGTATATATAAGTACACACACATATATACACATACACATGTATATATTTATATACACACTACATATATATATATACACATATCTATATATATATATAAACACACCAATCATATTATATATGTATATATATACACATACACACAGATATATATATATATATATATATATACATATACACACACACACACACACACACTCATAAATATATATATACATATATATACCTATATAAACACAACACACACAACACACAACACAACACGCGCCCAACGACCCCTACAGCACAAACACACACACATACACATATATATATATATATATATATATATATATATATATATATATATATATATATATATATATATATATAAAATATAACCCGAGAACTCTAGTACACACTCTCCGAAGCTATTCCAACGCGCGCACAAGCCCGAAAACTAAGAAACCAAGTCGAAATGGTCGTTCGGTCATTTCGACGAACACGCGGTGTGCGGTTCGGAAAACCTCTTGAAACGTACACCAAACCAACTGGAATCAGCCCAAAATTTACCCACAAGTTCTAAACGATGTCTAAATCCTACAAAAAATGCTACCCCGTCGATTCTAGGCCCGTGGCGATAACGCGCATGCACTTAGAACCGACGACGACAAAAACCCCAAAAACGTTCGAAACGCCCGTTTCTCGCGATACGACTTCACGTGTCCGAACGGAGACACGCACCAACCCTCAAGACATCCAACAACGTCTACCTAGGTCCGTCTAACCTAGGGCATCACCCAAAATTGGGCCAATTTTGGATTCTATCCAAAATTGACACAAAACCTAGTGTCAAAGTCTCCAAACACAACCAAACTTGTTTCAACTTTCTCCCACGGGTAGTCTTAGGGTCTAGGAAGGTTCTAAACCACTAATTACACTATATTAGAGCAATTAATAAGGGAAAAGTTAGGGTTTACCTCTTGGGAGTTAGAATCCCAAGACCAAAGTCTCCAATCCACTTGAAATCACCTCCCTCAAGCTCCAAGCCTCCAAATCTAGCCTCCATACTAAGTCTAGGCTCTAAACACCTAGGTTAGGGAAAAATGTAGGGTTAGGGTTCACACAAAAGTAAGAAATAGAAGAAGAAAGAGAAGAAAAAAGGAGAAAACTTACTTGGAAAGAAGAAAGGAAGAAGAAGAAGTAGTGGAGAAGAAGAAGAAGAAGAAGAAGAAGAAGAAGTGAAGAAGAAGAAGAAGAAGAGATGGGGGGGCTGGGGCTGCTGGTTGGGTAGGAAGAAGAGATGGGGGGGGCTGGGGCTGCTGGTTGGGTAGGAAGAATAGGGTGCCGGCCATTGTGTATAAAGGGTTTTCCATAGTCCAAAATACCCAAAATGCCCTCCTAACTTGGGTTTTGGATTTCGGGTTCCAAAAGCACTCAAACTAACTCCAATCTCTCCAACTAACCCACTAAAAATATAATAATTATTCTAAACCCAAAAATAAGTCTCACAAGGGTGTGGGTTGGGTCAGACATGGGTCTACTAGGGTCTAACACGGGTCCAGGCTAGCCAAAACCGTTAAAACAATCAACAAAAAATAATACAACCATTAATTAAATATAAATATAATTAATTATAAATAATACACAATTAACTAAATTAAAAATAAAAAAATACCCGGCTCTGGAAATGGGGGTGGTGACAAGCCTATCCTCCTTAAAAAATTTCGTCGTCGAAATTTAAAGTCAATCGCACTCTCTCTAAGTTAAACCCCCAACAATCACAGTCAAGAAATTCTACCTAAACAACATACAAGATCATGGTCCTACTGGTCGTGTTATCACAGTCTCAATTAAGGTCACTACACTATCTACCACAGCACAAATAGAAAGTCTAACAGGTACTAATGAAGCATACTACAAGGAATGGAAAGGACAGGAAGAAGAACAAAGAGACAGACCTGCTAACCCGACACCCGTTAGCATCGGCCTCCTCGACCGTCAACGCATAAGCCCTGCCCTGCTGGGGTGTATCCCTTTGCTGGTGCGGGGCATGATGCTGTACCACAGGTGGCCTAGCTCCAACTCTCCGATCCTGTGCTCCACCCAATAGAGGTGTAGTGGCAATCTCGCATCGGGTGAGCAGCGGATCCACAGAACAAACATACCTTCAACCTCCTCCTACAAATATCCCAAGTGTGTCCTGCCTTCCTACAGTAGACACAAGTGGGCACCCTCTGATCCTGACCCTGCTGCGCTGCCTTCTGTACATAGGGACGCTTAGCCGGTCCCGTACTGCCACTCGCACTTCCTGAATCATCCCTGCCTCTCTTGAACTTGAGCTCTAAGTCATCCTCTGCTCTCTGAGCATCTCCTACTATCTACTCGAAAGTCGTCTCACGGTCGCTTCTGGTCAAAGACTTGACCGTCATGACCAAGCCCCTTGCAAAACTTCCTCGCCTTTGCTGCCTCACTCAAGCCCTCCACGAATCTGCCCAGACGGCAGAACTCCGCTGCCTACTCGTCCACTAGCATGCTCCCCTGGACGAGTGCCTCGAACTGGCTCTCCAAAGCACTGAGCGCCACATCTGAGAAAAACAAAAAGCCTCTTGAAAGCCTCCCAAGTAAAGCCCTGGTGCCGCAATCCTCGTATCAGTGCGATACCACGTCAAAGCGAGGTCAAACATCTAACTGCCCGCTGCCTCTATCTGCATGTTGTCTAGAATCTGTTGCCAGCCTAAAGATCCCCTCGATCTGCTCTATCCAGTCATCCACGTACAGGATCCCTTTTGTACCCCGAAATTCCTTGGGTCGCATCCTCTGGAAGTCAATGATGCTGCCCGGCCTCGGGCGCTGAATCTGATCTGCCTATGGCTGAATCTGTGTCACCATGTCCACTGCCGTCATGGCCACCAGGTGGGCATTTTCAATGCCCAGCCTCATCACATCTACCTGATGGTGCTGCGCGTCCATCATCTCCCTGAAGAACGCAAACAACTGCGCGGCATCTACTGGTGCAGGAAGTGGTAGAGGAACCACGGAACGACTGGGGTAGTCCTCGGATCGACAGGTAGAGGAGGATCCCCGAGAGAAGCAGATGCTCCCTCAACCGCAGGAGTGGTGAGTGGAGCGGTAGCAGCTGCCTGAATATGAGTTGGACGAGAGGTAGCAGACCTCTCAGTAGCAACTGCTGGGGCAGTACGATGAGATCGTGTCTTCGGAGGCATCCTGAACACAGATCAAAAGAAGTCATACGGCGCAAGATACGATATCATCAAAGAATGACAGTAATATTTCAAAAGAAAATAATTCAGAATAATTAGATTGGAATTGTTCCTAGTCGTGATTGAGTACACTCTCATCCTAGATCCTAGATACTGATAGCAAGCTGCGCAGCAGTACAACTAATTATTGTACCACCACGATATCGCACTAATTGCGAATCGAGACCTGCATGGGCCACCACCAAAAATGTGTCACGACCCGCACCCGAAAAATCGGGCATGAGTCGTGGGTACGTCCAGCCTACGCCGCAGCATCGACGGTAGAACGCTGTCTAGGTCTACTATCTAGCTAAAAATCTCACGCAATCAATATATATCCCTGTCAAGATCTCAACTCCAAACGGAGGAGCAATAACATAATGATAATCACAATGTACTCAATCACGAATCTAAGCACGATAAGATAACACAAAGACTAACAACTATAAAGTCTAACCAATAACAACTACTACAACAACCATAACATCAATAATAATAATACAATATCCAAAATTATATACAATACAAGGTCTCAAATCCAAAATCGGAGACAAATTTGGTGCTAAAAGCTAATAAAAACAACAACAAGGTCTTAGTGGTCCCGGCTACCAACCCGAAAATCACTCATAAACTAGAGGGTCCATGTCTGCACCATCGACAGGCTCAAGTCCATAAAACGTCGGATACCAATCCTCCGGATACTGTGGAAAAAAAATGTCCAGTCAGGACTGGAGCAAGTACACCTCTAACAACAGTTCCATTTAAATGATAAAAACTATAAAGCAGTTATAGCAAGTAGCAAGAAGAATAAAGTAAGTATGAAACAAGAAAATATACATGTCACTGGTGCATGAAGGTAAAGATGCATGAATATCAGAAGCAAGATAGTAATGACTACAAGATACAAAAAATCTAAACTAAGATCAAGTCTGTGCACATGAACGTGTAGTGAGTCCAGCATGAAATACATGTAGTGAGTCAAGTCCAGAAGCATGTAAGTGAGACCAGCAAGAAATGCAAGTGAGTTCAGACTAAAAAAAATGAACTCGTGTCTTTGAAATACCTGTTTCGACATGTAAACGGCTAGGGGTAAGTACGGCTCACCGTGCACTGGGTGTGCGGCTGCTATCATTCCAGATTAGACCAGAGGGGGTGATTCCTGATGATTCCAAATGGGAATGTTTACATGTCTACTCGAGTATTTCTTCGCCCCGACTAGTACAAGTGAATCCAAGACCCGACACATAAATCTAGTATGAGTCCAGCCTGAAACATGAGTGATGTCTGTAGTGATGCCTGTAGGTGATGCCAGTAGGTAATTCCAGAATAGAGACCAGAAATATGAAATATACGTGTCGCAAGTAAATAAATCCAGAAATACCAGTCCGTGTCCCGTGTTGTGCCAGAAAAATCAGATGATACTATACTAGAAGCTGAATCATAATAATCATCAGATAATGAAAACTATCAGAGAATGTACTCGCCTGACGTCCTGAGCAACTGGCCATCTGAACTGGTGTCGCAAGGACCTATTACGAAAAGCAAGGTTAAACAAGTTTCTAATGAGTTAAATAGATATAAAATAACTAAAAATAGGCTTCTAGGGTCGTTCTAGGTCAAACGGGTCAAACCGATAAAATCTTGGTCAAAAAGTCAACTCTTCGTCCAAAAAGTCAACTCTGGGTCAAATCTAGGTCCAAAAAGTCAACTAAAAATAGGCTTCTAGGGTCCGCTACGGCACGCTCCCCTCGCTAGCTGCTGGACACACCACACACACACACGATCGCACACACATATATCTATATATATATACACCAACACAACTATATATATATACTTACACACACATATACACTTATGTATATATAAGTACACACACATATATACACATACACATGTATATATTTATATACACACCACATATTTATATATACACATATCTATATATATATAAACACACCAATCCATATATATACATATACACAGACACACAGATATATATATATATATATATATATATATATATATATATATATATATATATATATATATATATATATATATATATACACACACACACACACACACTCATAAATATATATATACATATATATACCTATATAAACACAACACACACAACACACAACACACAACACAACACACAACACGCGCCCAACGACCCCTACAGCACAAACACATATATATATATAAAATATAACCCGAGAACTCTAGCACACACTCCCCGAAGCTAACCCAACGCGCGCACAAGCCCAAAACTAAGAAACCAAGTTAAAATGGCCGTTCGGTCATTTCGACGAACAAGCGGTGTGCGGTTCGAAAAACCTCCTGAAACGCACACCAAACCAACTCAGAATCGGCCCAAAATTTACCCACAGGTTCTAAACGATGTCTAGATCCTAGAAAAAATGCCACCCCATCGATTCTAGGCCCGTGGCGAAAATGCGCACGCAATTAGAACCGGCGACGACAAAAACCCCGAAAATGCCCGAAACGCCCGTTTCTCCGCGACAAGACTTCACGTGTCCGAACGGAGACACACACCAACCCTCAAGACACCCGACAACGTCTACCTAGGTCCATCTAACCTAGGGCATCACCCAAAATTGGGGCAATTTCAGATTCCACCCGAAATTGACACAAAACCTAGTGTCAAAGTCTCCAAACACAACCAAACTTGTTCCAACTTTCTCCCACGGGTAGCCTTAGGGTCTAGGAAGATTCTAAACCACTAATTACATTATATTAGAGCAATTAGTAAGGGGAAAAGTTAGGGTTTACCTCTTGGGAGTTGGAATCCCAAGGCCAAAGTCTTCAATCCACTTGAAATCACCTCCCTCAAGCTCCAAGCCTCTAAATCTAGCCTCCACACTAAGTCTAGGCTCTAAACACCTATGTTAGGGAAAAATGTAGGGTTAGAGTTCACACAAAAGTAAGAAATGGAAGAAGGAAGAGAAGAAAAAAGGAGAAAACTTACTTGGGAAGAAGAAAGGAAGAAGAAGAAGAAGTAGTGGAGCAGAAGAAGAAGAAGAAGTGAAGAAGAAGAGATGGGGGGGCTGGGGCTGCTGGTCGAGTGGGAAGAATAGGGGGGCAGCCATTGTGTATAAAGGGTTTTCATAGTCCAAAATACCCAAAATGCCCTCCAAACTTGGGTTTTGGGTTTCGGGTTCCAAAAGTACTCAAACTAACTCCAAATCTCTCCAACTAACCCACTAAAAATATAATAATTATTCTAAACCCAAAAATAAGTCTCACAAGGGTGTGGGTTGGGTCGGACATGGTCCACTTGGGTCTGACACGGGTCCAGGCTAGCCAAAACCGTAAAACAATCAATAAAAAAATAATACAACCACTAATTAAATATAAATATAATTAATTATAAATAATACACAATTAACTAAATTAAAAGTAAAAAAATATTCGGCTCTGGAAATGGGGTGGTGACATATAACTTAGCCTCAACATATACTAACTAATAACTATACCATATACTAACTAACTTAATTATTCACTAACTCAATTAACATCACTAACTAACTGCTAGCTTATAATGTTAACTAATTTTTAACACACTAACTTAACTTACATCTATGGGGTTCTATACTTGTAATTCTAAGATATCATCACTCTCTAACACACTATCTAATGCTCTATACTCTAAGATACCATCTAGTATTACAAAACTACTAGGCACTCACACATGCACCTGTCAAGTATCCCTTCCATAATACCCCACTCTGGTACACTATTACTTTCTGCCACTCCCTTGCAACAGCTATCCTCTTACAGACCCGCGCTGCTATGCACTGTTACCTGCTGCAAATAGTAACTTCTCATGCTATAAAATTAGCATACTGTTGCTATTGCATCTTCTATTTCTTACACACACTGTTGCATCCCCATGAATACTCAACTCCCAAGTTCCTGATACTTAGTGATACACCCATAACAACATAACATCAAACACTTCCTTCCCCAACTCTGCACACACACACACACACACTATCAAATATACATGCACACACCCAAAAGAGATACCAATCTGATACACATTTATTATTTCCAAACAAACCTCTGTATTGGAATCACTTACACACTAACACCACCATTTTATATCACTGCATTTTACAATGTTCACTGCAAGGCACAGAAGAACCCATCACACCTGCTCACTGGATCCAAGTTGGCCCTTACCTCTATTCTGCTACTGCTCTAATCCAATATACAAACATAGGCCTGCACATTCTCAAACACTGCAAGGCTTGCACACACATGCTGAACCATGCTCCCTCTAACTCACTGTCACCTTCCCAAGCCACATCCACAAAGCCACACCCTCAACCCACACAAAGTCCTTACCTCAATAGATGCACAAACTCAAATACTCTCTGTTGTACCCTGTAAGCCCCCTCATTTTAGAATAGGAGTAATTTGATAATTTGTAATTATTTTTATTATTTTGTTTAATTATATAGATTTAAAGAATTAATTTCTAAAATTATTTTTTATATATATGACACTTTGCCATGGCTTTGATATTTTGAGCAATACACGACATTTTTTCTACCAAAAAAATTTAAATTACTAATTTGATTGAGTCTAATATAGTTGGAACATGGATGTTGTATTTATTTGATCTCCCCCATGCTCCAAAAATATTGACGAACGTTTAGAATTACGGTTACCGTAAAATTGCCTTCTTTTGACTAGAACTTGACTCCAACCCAACCCAAACACATGTAGGCATATAGTACACCCAAATATCCCTATATAAATATTATATATATATATATATATGTCACGCCCCAGTCCCAAAATATCGGAGACTGGACACGTGGCAATGGCCAACAGCACACACCGATGGACAAACCCAATTTAATGGATCCATCGGGGCATACTTAAGTTGTAAACAATAGTCAGGGTCTACTAATCTCATCCACAGAATAAAGATAGCAATATCAGCAAAAGAAATATTAACAACGTCCAGTCAAAAGTAAATAAAATCGGAGAACAACCCGATATTAAGTCTGTTTACAAAAGTTCATTAAAACAGGAAATATAGAGTTTATTGGCCATAAAACTGAGCATGGAAGAAGCAGATGTTCAGGAGAAGTCCTCAGCGAGCACCTCATCCTCAGGTTCCGAAATTGCTCCGAGAAGTGCTCATGTTCCGTACACCTCAGGGTAGATCTCGTCTGCTAAATCTGGGGACATAATCCATTCCAGGTCCTCAGGGGACATAGCAAGGTACAGAAAATACAAGCCAAAATAAATGCAGTGCAGAAATAAAAGAAACAATAGGGTAAATAATTTAAACCAGCTAAGTGTTATGCAAGTGAGAGTTATTAGTCATACTCAGGCTGAGACTACTACATGATCAGTGTCAAAGAAACCATAGCAGTATTTTCTCGAAGGGCCAGAACTGGTGCCAAAGCTCTGTGTCAGAGACTAGGACACATCCAGATGACAATATATATAATATAATCAGCCTTGATATGGTAATACTCTCCCCACCCAATGTAATCTCACGTCTCATGTTCATGACACGCAGGATCAAAACTAATGCAGCAAGTCAGAATAAAATCTAAGCATGTAAAATGTATAAGTCATAAACCTGTATTCTATACAGAATCACCTTGAATATTTCAGGAAGATTGTCACGACCCGCACCCGGTATAGGGGCACGAGAGCGTGGGTACGTCCAGCCTACGCTGCAGCATCGGCGGTAGAACGCTGTCTAGGTCATGTAACTATCTAATCAAACTCACGTGAAAACCCAACTCCATAAGGAGACGTGGATATCATAAAATAATGCTAGAAATACTCAATCACATAAACTAAAGCACGATGAAATATCAAGGCAAGCAAGAAATACAAGACAAGTCTAACGACAAAATAATCATACCTGCAATCATTAACTTTCAATCCCCAAGTGTGTCAAAAACCAGTCTACTAAGGTCACAGTCTGGAAAAATATTTTTCCAGTCAGGAAGGAGCAAAGTACATCTCTAAATAGCAGTTCTATATAAATGACATAAACTATGTAGCAGTTCTAGATGAAAATATACCAGATGCATGTATAGGTACGAGAAATGTACAATAAAAGAAATACTGGAAATACTGTAAGTAAATGCAGGAAAAGAACAATATGTCAATAAGCAAGAATTCTATGACTAAGTGTGTGAGTACTAGCTTTAACATGTGATCGGCTTGGGAACTTGATCAGGCTGGTTACATATGATTAGCTATGATTCACGAAGGTCAGGCTAACCGTTGGTTAGCTATGATGCATGTAGAGGTCAGGCTAATCACACGTAACAGCTATGAGGCACTGAGATGGTCAGGCCGCACCCGACGTGAGATGTGGGGTGAGCTATGATGCATGAAAAGTTGGGTATGATCACATATCTACACTAAAATACTCCCCAAACCCCCGACTGGTATAGTAGATCCAATCATGGTACGCTTTGGCACGGGATCCCCTAGGGAGGTAGCAAATCTTTCCGGGTCTCAGTGTCTGTACATGCACAAGATATCAAGGAAACAAGTCTTGTACAAGCTACACCATGAATAAGTAATAACATCTCATGACGAGATCCGTGTATACCAATCCGTGTAACCAACGTGTCAAGAACATGGATATTTACACTAGATACAGTGAACATAGGAGATATCATAAATTAGAAACTAATCAGAGAATGTACTCGCCTTGGGTCCTTAGCTAGTAATTATTGATGTCCTGTTCCAGAGTATCCCCTGGGTAAACCAACAGTCCTATAAACATATCACAAGCAAAACCACATTTGCATCAGATGCTACACCAACACAGTCTAAAAATACTGGCCTCAGGGCCATGTCAGGCAGGGCACTAGTCAACTAGGGTCTTCTAGTTAGACAGCCATCTATAACACATTATACCTATTTAACTAACATTAACACCTACAATATTACTTGCACCAAAATATATACAATATATATATACCATTTTAAATGTATTTACAATATATATATACCTTTTAAATACATATTTGATTTATACTAGTTGAACATTATATATGTATACTCATACATATGCTAAAATACATTTTAGAATATATATATATAGTCAACATTATCATTTAAATATACTAATATTAATTTACCAAATTAAATTTATACTATATATATATACAGATGCCAATTATATCATATATTAAAATATATTTTATTACACATATACTACATGGAATTATACCAAATAAATATTTGTATATCTATACCAAAATATACATACATACATATATATATATATATATGTAAGCATATTTATATATATATATACCAAAAATAATTATAGGCATATACTAAATATATATATATATACAAATTTAATTATACATACTAGAATACTTAATTATATATATAACTCATGTTAAATATATATACATATATATCTTAAATATATACGCATACATATACATATTATCATTTATTATACACATTAATTACATGAATAGTGTAAATCTCATTACCTTTTGTATCTTCTGCATATGCTACTAGATTATTATCAGGGCTGACTTTGAAAGCCCCAATGCTATAATAATCATACTCTTAAGCCTTGATATTCTCATCCAAGATAACATGCTCCGCAGGTGCCTTTAAAGTTCTCTTGTAGTAGTAATATTGCCCTTTCCGAGTAGGTGCTGAAATATCATCTTTTTGAATCCTTCCTCTTATCTCAGTGTATAACTCATCCTCAAATGACTTTACACCGGCCATGACGAGATCGGTGTAGTCGTTCTCCTTCTTGAGATGGGAGAGGACGTCGGGGTAGTCGGGAAGGACCGCCGGAGGGAACGAAGGGGGTGAGGTCAGGGTGGCTGACCGGCTGGCGTTAGGAGGAGGAGCGGGAAGCTCGGTTGGCCGGGGTGAACAGTTGATGTCGCGGCCGTTGTTGAAGTCGGGAGAGGTCTGTGCGCCGCTGATACGTCGAGTCGCTGAGAGCGCCGCCGCTCGTCGGAGAACACCCGATGATCTGTGCATTTTTGCCACACGTCGTCGTCGAAGTCGCCGGAAAGAAGATCGCCCGCCGCTGGAACTCGCCGGAACGCCGCTCGTCTCCGCCTTGTCCAAACTATCATCTGATGAATGTAATATATACAGCTTCATGTACCCAAACAAAACTCCGTCGAATGTCGGGAATCTCGTCGGGGAGACGAGATCGAGGGTGGTGGTGATAGGCGCTGCTGCTGCTTGTCGTCGGCGGACGGGATCGAGGTGAGGAGGAGGGTGCAGGAGAAGACGAGGAAGAAGCAATCGCAGCCGAGGGTGGCTCGAACGGTTGGCCGGCCAGAGTAGACGTCGATCGGAGTAGGCAGTCGAGGGGAGGAAAGTGTGGCGGGGATGCTCGCTGAAGAACGCGGGGAGGAGCTCGGTTGGCCGGGTGGTGTTAGGGAGTAGCGGCTGTGCCTGGTCGGCGGAGTCGATGAGCAAGCCGTCGGAAAAGCAGAGGGCCGCCGGGTGCATCAGCGAGGAGTCGGGTAGGAGCTCCCGGGCTAAACAGCAGAGGGAGAGGAGGATGGCTCCTCCGGCGGGTCGGCCGGAGAAGAGTGCCGCCGGGGATCGGCCGGTCGGGGATAGGGTGAGTTCACAGTAAGTGAGGGGTTGGGTTTCCCCCCCCTTTTTGAAAGTTTAAAACACCAAGGAAAGGAGAAGAAGGAAGAAGAAGAAGAAAAGGAAAGAGAAGGAGAAAGAAAAGAGAAGAAGAAAGGAAGAAATTTTTCTTCCTACGGTTGAGGTTGAGGATGGAGGCTTGGTTGGGGAAACCTAGATTTCTAGGGATTAGGGTTGATGGTGACATGACATATATAGGAGAGGGGGTGTTGATTGATCCCCTTAAATGGGTGGTCTAGATTGGTCATGAAGAAATTAATTCATATGGGAATGAGGGTGAGAGGCTAATTAAATAATATTAGGCTCCCTCATTGTTTTAAACAATGAGGTGTTGACACAAAAATGCCAATTTGCAAATTAGTCCCCTTAAATTTGGGAAATTGCACAAACGCATAAAATGACGAAAATTTTGTGGGCGATTTGGTGTCCGGTATTTTGTAGGGTCAGGGGGCGCTGTAAGTTTGGTGTGGGCTCAATTAGCAGGGCACTGGAATTTAATTGGGATTTTAGAATTGGTTTAAATAGTATCCTCAATTTAATTAGAAATAAATGCAAGTTGTGTTCAAAAATTAATTAGGAGTACATGGAGCCAAAATCGGGTCAGGTCATCAATACCAATAATGAAGAAGACTCAGAACAGAATATTACCCTAATTTGGGCCGCACGAAAAATAGGTCAAGATTGTTCCCAATTTTCGATTGGAACGCACAACGATAAAAATAGGAATTTTAAAATAACCGTCCACGACGATTTTTGTGCGGCTAGAAATAATGCGCAGAGAGCATAATTATGAGTTGCAAAAATAGCAGAATTGAAGGCGGGCACGTCTAGGGCAAGATGGTAAAATTTTCTGGAAGACAAAAGTCAGGATACTACTCCAAATATCGAAGCAAAGGCAATACGCAATAATTAAATAAAATACGGTAATTAATTACAATCTTCAATAAATAAATTCTAAATAAAGCAATTAAATCCAGAATTCCACAATTCGGACAGGTGTTCGTCTACTGGCTTCTAGGTCAATTCTGCTAGCTAAAAAATAAATGAACACTGCATCTAATACTATATTTAATTACACACCTCACACATAATTATTTAAATCAAATATACTTATCATGCAAATTACATAATTGTAACTACCACAATATTAAATATTGTAAAAAGTCAAAAATATCCCTATTTTTGGAATGTGGTAGTGACAAGTCTACCCACCTTAAAAGAATTTTGTCCTCAAAATTTAAAATCTTTATAGTAGCATTTAATCATACACATTATTATTTCCCTCAAATTTGAAATTCATCATCTATGAAATTAGGTAATAATCCACAATGTCCTTTCATAAAAAAAAAAATTCTGAATTATTTGCATTCCTGAAAAATCCTCGAAATAGAATCAAAGTCCATTTTTATCGAAAATTTCCTTGAAAGTTTTGAGTTAATAATTCAATACCCGAAATTTAATATCCACTCCTCTAACTTAATTTTTATCAATGCACAATCATAAATTGTAATCTCGTCTCACAAGTTTATTCATCAAATTTTTTTTTTCTCGATTTTCTCTTCCTCAAAATACTCAACAAATGCGATACTTAAGGATTCTCCAAATGCAACATCCCATGTAAAATTCTAAAATTCATAACTTGTAACCAAATAAATATAATGATAATCTCCCAGAATTTCCAAATTTTATAGCCAATTCAATCATGTCATAATCTTCCTGGAATTAATAAATCATCCGTTATGCCATGTTAATTTTCTTAACCCTTTATTTAAATCGATATTTATCCTCGAATTTTAATCATCTTGTCTCTCCTGTCAGGTCATAACCCTTTCATGAATCTTCGTCATGGTCAAACCCCGATAATCATGGTCTAAACTTTCTACAATCATACAACATGCAACCTAAGGGGAATATGTATGGTCATGGTGTCTTTTGTCATGGTATGGCAGTCTCTGTATCAGGGTGTGCTACTAACTACATTATAACAAGAAAATCATATATACAAGCTACGGTACTAAGGTATCAGTCAATCAATCAAATAGATAGGAACAGAATAAAGGAAAGAACAGAACCTGCTAACACATTACCTGCAGTATCTCCTATCTCTAACAACCACTTGACTCTAGCACATTCACTAACTAATTCCTATTCCTGTACACTAATATCATTATCAACTAACCTTTATTTCACAACATCCATGATTACATCCTCATTGCATACACCTGCTTATTAATACTTAAATCTGATACCAAGATTCTCTAATATAACCATGATTCAATAATGCATCCAAGTTGATACCTCTATCTCTTTAGTACCATACCCGCTGTCAGTTCCTGTTCCTACTACAATTGTCCATACTACTCCATACTACTTGTTCTCATCACTCCAGTGCACACCAAGTATAACACACCATACTAAGTACTGCTCTTTCCAATACAACTTTAGATGGACACCCTAGTCAGTCTGCGGTGCCATCTCAATCATGCTCAAGTCATCAGATCCTTACACGTGTATATCATCTACTTATATTTTAATATTCATATCTCTCATCTACCATAAATTAATCCTCAAAATAATCGTCAAGGTTTAACTTCTCGAACAACTTTAAAATAAAATGCATATACCCCCTCAAAATCAGATACTCCACATCGAAATAAAATTTAATCACTTCTAAAGTCTTTGTAGCCTTAACCATGTGTATTAAATTCATATTTGAAATCCTCAAAAATTTTGACATAAATCTCAACTCCTCAACTATTCTAAAAATAAAATTCTATTTTCACCTTTTAATTTATAACTCCACAAATGTATATATCAGTGCTTACGGTCTCTGATACTCAAGGTGCACTCAATGCCTCTAGTGTCTTATAATTTTGTACTAAAATTGTACTGCCTGAATCACTTGTACTATTACCTCCAATGATCAAAGTTATCATCACCTATATTTTTCTTCATGATTTCAATTTATGTCAACTGGTATATCATTTAATTATCATCACACAGAGTGCTTACTGTTATTAACGTTATTCTTGACTAATCCTCGATATAGAATCATTAGGACTCTTGGTATTATATCACTAGTTTCATTAATGCATCATCTCATCAAGCTCCTTAGAACTCATGCTTAGCTGTACCTTTTATAACACTCATATTTCTTATTCTCATGGGCAAGTATATGGTTCTTCATCTCGATGGTTGTATAGATATTTCCCTTTAACCTTTCATAGTCTGTTACACTAATCTGTGATACGCTTCACCATCTTCATCACCGATTCTGATATTTCTCTACTCATGACACCTCATTATAACTCCTCATGTATATAAATTTCTTTACCTTTAACACACCCGATATCAATCACCAAATTGAACGTTATGCTCCATTAATCCTTAATACTATTCCTTGGTACCTAATTGTTTACATAGATCATCCAATTGCATAATCATGATTATCCAGGACGGGTATGTTGGCTCTGATACTAACTCTTGAACTATCACTGATACTCTATACTCTCCTTCTACTCACAGTCTCTAATGACCTTATCCTAGAACCATTGTTACAAGGTATTATGCTATGGTTAACTCTAGATTAAAGTCTACTGCTCACATGTCCAACTAGGAAACACTTACAACTCACTAGCAACACTAAGTCAATACTAATACTCAAGACACAGACATAATTACAAGTCATTAATCATACTTAACAAGGAATCCTCAGAGAAAGTAAGCTCAAAAAGGAACTGGATCAAGGACGGAAGGTATCTTTACTGCTAGTAAAGAAAAGAAGCGATGGAACAAAGTCCTGGAATAACAGAAATAGATAAGTCTTGAGATAATATTTTAAGAACCAATTTAAGATACAACCTGATAATCATACACGTCTATCCGAAATCATGACACTCAGAATCCTCGCCACGCCAGTAAGCATAGATGCGATAAACGACAGGTTCCGTAACTAAGGTATACAACCCTATAATTATGTCATCTAGAATCCTCGCCACGCCAACCGGTATGGCTGCGAGAAACTCTAAATCTCATAACTAAAGTATGTACATCCAAGTTAGGTTCCTACGTTCTCGTCACGACAGCTAATATGGCTGCGATAAACTCTAGGTTCCATAACCAAAGTAGACGTTTTTACTTTTTCTCACTGTCCTTATCAATATATGTCATCAGATGATACTGTAAATTTTAGTCCGTAAAATTTATCTCAATTTGAAATCAACTCAACAACGATACCAGGAATTAAAGTTAACAACTGGTCAACAAAAATCAACTCAACAATGATACCAAGAATTTAATTTAATAACTGCTCAACAAGAATCAAGTTCAGTGACAACAAGCGAGAGCGGACGAAAACAAGGAAAATAATTTAAATTGGAAAATATAATAAGATTCTCAAGGGGTCATCCCAGGAATCTCTCAAGAATTTGTGATTGAGTATCCTCTCTCATCTTAGTATCCTATGTCCTATATTCAATAGCAGGCACGTAGTAGTACAACTATGACGTCGCACTACCACGACATCGCACAACTTGCGAAGTCTGACCTGCATGGGCCACCAATAAAACGTGTCACAACCCGCACCCGGTATAGGGGCACGAGAGCGTGGGTACGTCCAGCCTACGCCGCAGCATCGGCGGTAGAACGCTGTCTAGGTCATGTAACTATCTAATCAAACTCACGTGAAAATCCAACTCCATAAGGAGACGTGGATATCATAAAATAATGCTAGAAATACTCAATCACATAAACTAAAGCACGATGAGATATCAAGGCAAGCAAGAAATATAAGACAAGTCTAACGATAAAATAATCATACCTGCAATCATTAACTTCCAATCCCCAAGTGTGTCAGAAACCAGTCTACTAAGGTCACAGTCTGGAAAAATATTTTTCCAGTCAGGAAGGAGCAAAGTACATCTCTAAATAGCAGTTCTATATAAATGACATAAACTATGTAGCAGTTCTAGATGAAAATATACCATATGCATGTATAGGTACGAGAAATGTACAATAAAAGAAATACTGGAAATACTGTAAGTAAATGCAGGAAAAGAACAATATGTCAATGAGCAAGAATTCTATGACTAAGTGTGTGAGTACTAGCTTTAACATGTGATCGGCTTGGGAACTTGATCAGGCTGGTTACATGTGATTAGCTATGATTCACGAAGGTCAGGCTAACCGTTGGTTAGCTATGATGCATGTAGAGGTCAGGCTAATCACACGTAACAGCTATGAGGCACTGAGATGGTCAGGCCGCACCCGACGTGAGATGTGGGGTGAGCTATGATGCATAAAAAGTTGGGTATGATCACATATCTACACTAAAATACTCCCCAAACCCCCGACTGGTATAGTAGATCCAATCATGGTACGCTATGGCACGGGATCCCCTAGGGAGGTAGCAAATCTTCCCGGGTCTCAGTGTCTGTACATGCACAAGATATCAAGGAAACAAGTCTTGTACAAGCTACACCATGAATAAGTAATAATCATGACGAGATCCGTGTATACCAATCTGTGTAACCAACGTGTCAAGAACATGGATATTTATACTAGATATAGTGAACATAGGAGATATCATAAATTAGAAACTAATCAGAGAATGTACTCGCCTTGGGTCCTTAGCTGGTAATTATTGATGTCCTGTTCCAAAGTATCCCCTGGGTAAACCAACAGTCCTATAAACATATCACAAGCAAAACCACATTTGCATCAGATGCTACACCAACACAGTCTAAAAATACTGGCCTCAGGGCCATGTCAGGCAGGGCACTAGTCAACTAGGGTCTTCTAGTTAGACAGCCATCTATAACACATTATACCTATTTAACTAACATTAACACCTACAATATTACTTGCACCAAAATATATACAATATATATATACCATTTTAAATGTATTTATAATATATATATATACCTTTTAAATACATATTTGATTTATACTAGTTGAACATTATATATGTATACTCATACATATGCTAAAATACATTTTAGAATATATATATATATAGTTAACATTATCATTTAAATATAGTAATATTAATTTACCAAATTAAATTTATACTATATATATATATACAGATGCCAATTATATCATATATTAAAATATATTTTATTACACATATACTACATGGAATTATACCAAATAAATATTTGTATATCTATACCAAAATATACATACATATATATATATATATATATATGTAAGTATATTTATATATATATATACCAAAAATAATTATAGGCATATACTAAATATATATATATATACAAATTTAATTATACATACTAGAATACTTAATTATATATATAACTCATGTTAAATATATATACATATATATCTTAAATATATACGCATACATATACATATTATCATTTATTATACACATTCATTACATGAATAGTGTAAATCTCATTACCTTTTGTATCTTCTGCATATGCTACTAGATTATTATCAGGGCTGACTTTGAAAGCCCCAATGCTATAATAATCATACTCTTGAGCCTTGATATTCTCATCCAAGATAACATGCTCCGCAGGTGCCTTTAAAGTTCTCTTGTAGTAGTAATATTGCCCTTTCCGAGTAGGTGCTGAAATATCATCTTTTTGAATCCTTCCTCTTATCTCAGTGTATAACTCATCCTCAAATGACTTTACACCGGCCATGACGAGATCGGTGTAGTCGTTCTCCTTCTTGAGATGGGAGAGGACGTCGGGGTAGTCGGGAAGGACCGCCGGAGGGAACGAAGGGGGTGAGGTCAGGGTGGCTGACCGGCTGGCGTTAGGAGGAGGAGCGGGAAGCTTGGTTGGCCGGGGTGAACAGTTGATGTCGCAGCCGTTGTTGAAGTCGGGAGAGGTCTGTGCGCCGCTGATACGTCGAGTCGCTGAGAGCGCCGCCGCTCGTCGGAGAACACCCGATGATCTGTGCATTTTTGCCACACGTCGTCGTCGAAGTCGCCGGAAATAAGATCGCCCGCCGCTGGAACTCGCCGGAACGCCGCTCGTCTCCGCCTTGTCCAAACTATCATCTGATGAATGTAATATATACAGCTTCATGTACCCAAACAAAACTTCGTCGAATGTCAGGAATCTCGTCGGGGAGACGAGATCGAGGGTGGTGGTGATAGGCGCTGCTGCTGCTTGTCGTCGGCGGACGGGATCGAGGTGAGGAGGAGGGTGCAGGAGAAGACGGGGAAGAAGCAATCGCAGCCGAGGGTGGCTCGAACGGTTGGCCGGCCAGAGTAGACGTCGATCGGAGTAGGCAGTCGAGGGGAGGAAAGTGTGGCGGGGATGCTCGCTGAAGAACGCGGGGAGGAGCTCGGTTGGCCGGGTGGTGTTAGGGAGTAGCGGCTGTGCCTGGTCGGCGGAGTCGATGAGCAAGCCGTCGGAAAAGCAGAGGGCCGCCGGGTGCATCAGCGAGGAGTCGGGTAGGAGCTCCCGGGCTAAACAGCAAAGGGAGAGGAGGATGGCTCCTCCGGCGGGTCGGCCGGAGAAGAGTGCCGCCGGGGATCGGCCGGTCGGGGATAGGGTGAGTTCACAGTAAGTGAGGGGTTGGGTTTCCCCCCCTTTTTGAAAGTTTAAAACACCAAGGAAAGGAGAAGAAGGAAGAAGAAGAAGAAAAGGAAAGAGAAGGAGAAAGAAAAGAGAAGAAGAAAGGAAGAAATTTTTCTTCCTACGGTTGAGGTTGAGGATGGAGGCTTGGTTGGGGAAACCTAGATTTCTAGGGATTAGGGTTGATGGTGACATGACATATATAGGAGAGGGGGTGTTGATGGAGGGTGGTGATTGATCCCCTTAAATGGGTGGTCTAGATTGGTCATGAAGAAATTAATTCATATGGGAATGAGGGTGAGAGGCTAATTAAATAATATTAGGCTCCCTCATTGTTTTAAACAATGAGGTGTTGACACAAAAATGCCAATTTGCAAATTAGTCCCCTTAAATTCGGGAAATTGCACAAACACATAAAATAACGAAAATTTTGTGGGCGATTTGGTGTCCGGTGTTTTTTAGGGTCAGGGGGCGCTGTAAGTTTGGTGTGGGCTCAATTAGCAGGGCACTGGAATTTAATTGGAATTTTAGAATTGGTTTAAATAGTATCCTTAATTTAATTAGAAATAAATGCAAGTTGTGTTCAAAAATTAATTAGGAGTACATGGAGCCAAAATCGGGTCAGGTCATCAATACCAATAATGAAGAAGACTCAGAACAGAATATTACCCTAATTTGGGCCGCACGAAAAATAGGTCAAGATTGTTCCCAATTTTCGATTGGAACGCACAACGATAAAAATAGGAATTTTAAAATAACCGTCCGCGACGATTTTTGTGCGGCTAGAAATAATGCGCAGAGAGCATAATTATGAGTTGCAAAAATAGCAGAATTAAAGGCGGG
This sequence comes from Iris macrosiphon, assembly GCA_036927795.1. Classification (NCBI taxonomy): domain Eukaryota; kingdom Viridiplantae; phylum Streptophyta; class Magnoliopsida; order Asparagales; family Iridaceae; genus Iris; species Iris macrosiphon. The sequence continues at coordinate 74,274,406 of JAYESA010000009.1, read as the reverse complement.
CATGTCTAGGGCAAGATGGTGAAATTTGTTGGAAGACAAAAGTCAGGATACTGCTCCAAATATCGAAGCAAAGGCAATACGCAATAATTAAATAAAATACGATAATTAATTACAATCTTCAATAAATAAATTCTAAATAAAGCAATTAAATCCAGAATTCCACAATTCGGACAGGTGTTCGTCTACTGGCTTCTAGGTCAATTCTGCTAGCTAAAAAATAAATGAACACTGCATCTAATACTATATTTAATTACACACCTCACACATAATTATTTAAATCAAATATACTTATCATGCAAATTACATAATTGTAACTACCACAATATTAAATATTGTAAAAAGTCGAAAATACCCCTGTTTTCGGAATGTGGTAGTGACAAAGATTCTGTCTCATGATTTGTGTCAGGTGTCCTGGGTATAAGGTACTTGATATGGCAAGTACTAGAATGTAAATGTCACGATATCCATCTCTAAGTGACGTTACACAACCCCTCGTACGGTGTTGGCACCCGACTATTAATCGGAAGCTAAGTAAGTCACACGGCCCTAGGGTTGAGCATGTACAACAGTTATAATTAAGTCCAAGTAATATATATCAAAGACTGCAAATTGGCAAGGTACACTTGCTTGGGTTTTCGGCTCCAATTGTTGCTCTGACTTCAGCTGGGATTTTAGGCAGTACTCCGATTGCTGAAATAGATATCACCATCAGATCCAAAAAATATTAATCAGCTAGAAACGCCTGTCCTTGAGTCCAATTTGGAGACAAGGGCAAAAATAACATTTTCGGGTCAAGACGGGGTCCACATGTGGGCCACTTTGCACCGAAAAATGTGTCAAGGTCAAAGATCTCCAAATTTGTCCAACTTAGTGTCAACAGGTCAGGAACGATGATACGAACCCAATAGAACTTCCAGAATTGGATTCCGATGAGCCGATCACAAAATCGCCCGTCAAGTGGAGCCTGTGGGGCCCACGATACACGATTTTGTCAACGTTCTCAGAATCGAACCAAACTTGGCTCACAGGACCAGCGTATTGCTACGAGTCCGATGGCATAAGTTTTGCCTCGATCAGACGTGTGTACACTAAGTTACAGCGAGAACCAGAAAGGACGGATATGGGACGGTGTCCGCGGATACGCGTTAATTTCAGTGTGCACGTACATCCGAATTACCTTCTGCGAAATCCCGCACGTCCGTATCAACGACGCGCACGTATCGGTGAAGACCGCGTGCGACCAAGTCGTTCCGTTTGGCGGGACATACTCAGTTCCGGGGTGAATAAGGACGTTGGTTTTTCTGTTTTTGGATCGCGGTTCGCGATCACCACAGGACGCGATGCGCCGAGCGGGTTGCACGGGCATCGAGGTGGTCATGCAGGCTACGTGATGCAACTGACAGAATCAAAAATAGAGCTACGAGTAGAGAGATATGAGTACCTGAACATGGCTCAAAAATCGAGATTCTTCGTGTCCGACACGTGTCTAGGGTTAGGGTTGTGTCCGGTCAAAAGCGGCTGTGTCCGTGTTTACCCTAGGGCATCTGTGTCCGCCAGAGCTCGCCGGAGGCTAGAGGGTGCCGGAGGGAGGCCGGGAAGCGGAGGAGGCAGTCACCTGAGGCGGCTGGGACGAAGCCGAGGGTCGTCGGCTGGGCTCGGGCGGCCACTGCTGCGGGGGAGACTTCGGCTGGGCTGCTGCTGTGGCGAGGTCAGGCGGCTGACAGCGGCGGGTGGCTCTGGCCGGAGGTGGAGAAGGGAAGGCGGGGCTGCGGGAGTGTCTGGGCGGAGGAGGAAGACGGAAAGGAGGGTGGCTAGGGTTACGGCGAGGTCGGGGTGAGGCGGGGCAGCCGGTGGCGGAGAGGGAGAGGTTTATATAGACGGAGATGGGGAGAGGGAGCGACGGCGGTTGCGGAGGCGATGCGGCGGCGGTTGCGGGTAGCTTAACGGTGCGGGGAGGTGAACGGGCGGTGGGTCGGCCGACGGAGGGAGGCCAACGGTCGGATCGGTTTACGCAGGGAAGGGGAAAAGGCTAGCGGATTCGCGGGTCCGATGGGTCGGGTCGGGTCTAACGGATTCGGCCCGATCCAATAATTGAAGGCGGGTCGGGTCCGGACTAGTGGGTCGGGTCTGGGTTAGACCCGGATCCGACCCGCTAAGGATATTGGTTTAATTAAACCGATTTGGTTCAAAAGTTGGTTTGGTTTGGTTTATTTAAAATAAATTCGGTTTATTTTGGTTTAATTAATTAATTAGTTTTTAGGGCTTTTAAACTGCTTTCGGGGTCCAATAAATTCTCAAAAAATTATCCTATGTCTAGTTTTTCATTTTATATCATAAAATATTATTTTTATAATATTTTAATATTATTTATTATCATTTAAAAATTATTTAATAATTAAAACACCTGAATTTAATTACAGAAAATTCCCAGAAAATTCCAGAAAATTATGAAAAATCCAAATTTAAAAATTCTTGAAAATCAGGGGGTTTACAATCTACCCCCCTTAAGAGGATTACGTCCTCGCAATCAAAGAATAACTGGTCAACAGAGATGACACGGATGCAAAATTTATTCGAATCAGAAAATTAAGGTTGAGGGTTTTAACACATAGAGAAAATCATTTTCCTAAGAAATGAAAGTTATACAATTTCCCAAATATAGGAAATTTAGAGAATTACACTTTTAGAAAACCAGTTTTATCCTTTAAAGACTTATCAGTTTAGCATTTATAAAATATTCTAAATTATTTAGCAAGTTCAAAATTTACTAGGTTATCAATTATTAACAATTTAAAACTGTCAGGTTAAGTCTAGGTCACGAACCAGCAGGCACGAACTAAAGCAATACTAGAAACAGAACTACAAAAAGTTACTCGCATTAGCTACTCCATGGTTCTGCGCGTCTCCTACAGTCATTGCGAAAGCTTGGCCGCGTCCTTGAGGTGGATTCCTCTGCTGCTGCTGGACCTGCTGGAAGAGTACGACCTGGGGTACCAAAGGTGGCCTCGGCTGATTCTCTCCTGGAGATGGTGGAATAACTCCTTCCACTTCCGTTTGCGGTGCTCCCAAAGCTGGACAGGCTGGCCTCGGTACTGGTAATGCTTGTTGGTTAACCCTTGATGCTTCTCCTTTGTGCATCTTGCAACTTCTGGCTAAGTGGTTACTGGATCCGTAAATCAAGCACAGTCCCAACTTGCGTCTGCACTTCTTCTCAACATGGCATACCTTGCCACAATAGTAACAAGTAGGAAGGAATGAGGCTCTGGATGCTGCTCTCGGTGGATTCTTCTGGGGTCGCTTTGCAGCTCATTCCTGCTGTGCTTGGTCTGGTGCCTGCGGCTGCTTCTGGCTGGACTCTATCCTGGTGATGCACTCCATGACCCGTGCTGCAGTAACAACGTCCGTTGCAACAGAGCTGATTAACTTTCGTAGCTCTGAGCTAAGTCTGCAAACGAACTCCTCCGTTTGGCTTTGCTGAGCCTTCTGATAAGCTTGTATCATCGGGTAGTACATTTGAAACAGCTGTTGCACGTCCATAGCTTGCCCTTGTGGGACGGTAGGCATTGGTGGAGCAAACTGCGTCGATGGTGGAACGTCATCTTCCTGGATTCTCGAGGCAGGCTGACTTGCATGACTGCTTTGTTGAGCTGATCGATCTTTATCAACTGGTGTCACTTCATCTTCCTGGGTGACCACAGCACCTTATGGTGTTTCTGCCGGAGTCTCGTCGTTTGCTCGTGAATCCATATCTCTGCACCCAAAATAAACAATAAGAGGCGTACAGGGATCAAAGCAGGATGCAAGTCAAGAATTAATTCGAATCCGATACAGATATCAAGAAAGTTTCAAGCAAGTGGATGAGATCATAAAAAAAACTTATCCTATTCTTATTGCAGGCCTGTTCGGTCCCTAAGTTGAAACCGAACAATTTAGTCGTTGACCTGCATGGGCCACCATAAAAACCATGTCACGCCCTAGTCCCAAAATATCGGGGACTGGACACGTGGCAATGGCCAGCAGCACACACCGATGGACAAATCCAATTTAATGGATCCATCGGGGCATACTTAAGCTGTAAACAATAGTCAGGGTCTACTAATCTCATCCACAGAATAAAGATAGCAATATCAGCAAAATAAATATTAACAACATCCAATCAAAAGTAAATAAAATCGGGGAACAACCCGATATTAAGTCTGTTTACAAAAGTTTATTAAAACAGGAAATATAGAGTTTATTGGCCATTAAACTGAGCATGGAAGAAGCAGATGTTCAGGAGAAGTCCTCAGCAAGCACCTCGTCCTCAGGTTCCGGTACTGCTCCGAGAAGTGCTCATGTTCCGTACACCTCAGGGTAGATCTCGTCTGCTAAATCTGGGGACATAATCCATTCTAGGTCCTCAGGGGACATAGCAAGGTACAGAAAATACAAGCCAAAATAAATACAGTACAGAAATAAAAGAAATAATAGGGTAAATAATTTAAACCAGCTAAGTGTTATGCAAGTGAGAGTTATTAGTCATACTCAGGCTGAGACTACTACAGGATCAGTGTCAAAGAAACCATAGCTGTATTTTCTCGAAGGGCTAGAACTGGTGCCAAAGCTCTGTGTCAGAGACTAGGACACATCCAGATGATAATAAATATAATATAATCAGCCTTGATATGGTAATACTCTTCCCACCCAATGTAATCTCACGTCTCATGTCCATGACACGCAGGATCAAAACTAATACAACAAGTCAGAATAAAATCTAAGCATGTAAAATGTATAAGTCATAAACCTGTATTCTATACATAATCACCTTGAATATTTCAGGAAGATTCTGTTTCATGATTTGTGTCAGGTGTCCTGGGTATAAGGTACTTGATATGGCAAGTACTAGAATGTAAATGTCACGATATCCATCTCTAAGTGACGTTACACAACCCCGCGTACGGTGTTGGCATCCGACTATTAATCGGAAGCTAAGTAAGTCATACGGCCCTAGGGTTGAGCATATACAACAGTTATAATTAAGTCCAAGTAATATGTATCAAAGACTGCAAATTGGCAAGGTACACTTGCCTGGATTTTTGGCTCCAATTGTAGCTCTGACTTCAGCTGGGATTTCAGGCAGTACTCCGGTTGCTAAAATAGATATCACCATCAGATCCAGAAAATATTAATCAGCTAGAAACGCCTGTCCTTGAGTCCAATTTGGAGACAAGGGCAAAAATGACATTTTTGGGTCAAGGCGGGGTCCACATATGGGCCACTTTGCTCCGAAAAATATGTCAAGATCAAAAATCTCTAAATCTGTCCAACTTAGTGTCAACAGGTCAGGAACGATGATATGAACCCAACGGAACTTCCAGAATTAGATTCCGATGAGCCGATCAAAAAATCGCCCGTCAAGTGGAGCTTGTGAGGCCCACGACACACGATTTTCTCAACTTTCTCAGAATAGAACCAAACTTGGCTCACAGGACCAGCGTATTGCTACGAGTCCGATGGTGCAAGTTTTGTCTCGATCCGACGTATGTACACTAAGTTACAGCGAGAACCAGAAATGACGGATACGGGACGGTGTCGGCGGATACGCGTTGATTTTGGTGTGCACGCACATCCGAATCAGCTTCTGCAAAATCCTACATGTCCGTATCAACGACGCGCACGTATCGGTGAAGACCGCGTGCGACCAAGTCATCCCGTTTGGTGGGGCATACTCAGTTCCGGGGTGAATCAGGACGTTGGTTTTCCTGTTTTTGGATCGCGGTTCGTGATCACCACAGGACGCGATGCGCCGAGCGGGTTGCACGGGCATCGAGGGGGTCATGCAGGCTACGCGATACAACTGACGGAATCAAAAACAGAGCTACGAGCAGAGAGATATGGGTACCTGAACAGGGCTCAAAATCCGAGATTCTTTGTGTCCGACACGAGTCTAGGGTTAGGGTTGTGTCCGGTCAGAAGCGGCTGTGTCTGTGTCCACCCTAGGGCATCTGTGTCCGCCAGAGCTCGCCGGAAGTTGGAGGGTGCCGGAGGGAGGCCGGGCAGCGGAGGAGGCGGTCGCCTGAGGCGGCTGGGACGAAGCCGAGGGTCGTCGGCTGGGCTCGGGCGGCCACTGCTGCGAGGGAGACTTCGGTTGGGCTGCTGCTGTACCGAGGTCAGGCGGCTGGCAGCGGCGGGTGGCTCTGGCCGGAGGTGGATAAGGGAAGGCGGGGCTGCGGGAGTGTCTTGGCGGAGGAGGAAGACGGGAAGGAGGGCGGCTAGGGTTACGGCGAGGTCGGGGTGAGACGGGGCAGTCGGTGGCGGAGAGGGAGGGGTTTATATAGACGGAGATGGGGAGAGGGAGCGGCGGCGGTTGCGGAGGCGATGCGGCGGCGGTTGCGGGTAGCCGGAACGGCGCTGGGAGGTGAACGGGTGGCGGGTCGGCCGGCGGAGGGAGGCCAACGGTCGGATCGGTTTACGCAGGGAAGGGGAAAAGGCTAGCGGGTTCGCGGGTCCGATGGATCGGGTCCGGTCTAACGGATCCGGCCCGATCCAATAATTGAAGGCGGGTCGGGTCTGGGCTAGTGGGTCGGGTCTGGGTTAGGCCCGGATCCGACCCGCTAAGGATATTGGTTTAATTAAACCGGTTTGGTTCAAAAGTTGGTTTGGTTTGGTTTATTTAAAATAAACCCGGTTTATTTTGGTTTAATTAATTAATTAGTTTTTAGGGCTTTTAAACTGCTTTCGGGGTCCAATAAATTTTCAGAAAATTACCCTATGTCTAGTTTTTCATTTTACACCATAAAATATTATTTTCATAATATTTTAATATTATTTATTATCATTTAAAAATTATTTAATAATTAAAACACCTGAATTTAATTACAGAAAAATTCCAAAAAATTCCAGAAAATTGTGAAAAATCCAAATTTAAAATTTTTTGAAAATTAGGGGGTTTACAATATATATATATATATATATATATATATATATATATATATATTATATTTATATTAATATGAGTTCTATCTATAGAAAGTGGTATATGTGGTATCCTAGTTGGCAAATAACTACCTAACCAATTTCTAACCACCCTATAAACTAAACCTTATCCAATTACAACCCAACAACCAACTCCCCCTCTCATATTCGGCCAAGAGCAGCCCCCCTTATGGTTGAACCCTATTAGCACTAGGAAACCCCCTCATATATTTAAATCTATTTAAAAAGCTCATATATATATATATATATATATATATATATATATATATATATATATATATATATATATATATATATCAACTTATCACCAAACCCTAATAATAACCATAAAAAATCTCTTTCCCCCTCTTATGGCCGAACCCTTCCCTCTCTCCCATGTGTAAGAGTAGCCCCCCCCTATCATCTCTCCCTCACAACATCATCCCCTTCACCAAAGAATCCCTCATCTTTACCAAAAGCTCCACTTTTTATCATTATTCCACCATCTCTCCATCCAAACACCATTAAACCTCCAAGAATAACCCCATCTTCCCCAAAAATATATCAAGAATCCATTGTCATCATTAATAACCCATAAAGAAGGGAGTAGCAAGCCAAGCATAAGCAACAATGAGTGTTTCTTGGACAAGAAAAAGCACCATCATCCAATCCTCCAAAAATTTTGGTAAATTTTTAATCTTTCTTTCTCAAATCCCATGGCATGATCCTTTTAGGTTATATAAAAATTATTGATTTAGAACCCATATTTTTTCATCTTGTTCTCATATTAGAAAATATGATTTTTTTTCATGATAGGTTGGTGATAATTCGCTTGTCGGTAGAACTAGTTTGAGATTTTTAATGAGATTACTTGAGGAAATCGTTATTAATTTTTAAAATTGAATTAATAGGTATTTATTTCCTAGAAATTAAGTATTTTAAAATTATTTTTTGTTATTTTAATGTCAAATATGAACCCTATAATTAAGGGACACTAGCCTAGGTTTTTGGGTGATTTTGAGGCATTATTTTGCTAGTAAATAGAGGATAATTTGGATGGAATAAAGAGATAAATATTTTTTGAGATTAAATTAGAATATAATATGATATAAAATAATTTTTTATAAATATAAAATTGTACTATTGGACTGGCAATGTCCCGAAAGAGTTTCGGACAAAACTAGTCAACCTAAAGTAGCCATAATCTTGAAATATATTTATTTTATCAAATCTGAAAATTTATTGTTAAATAAACATAAATTATATTTAAATTTAGATTATATGATGTATTATAATTTATGTTCATGTCCTTTAGTTGGGGACTTAAACATAAATTTTGGAAGTCAAAAATCAAGAAACTAAGTTCTGATACCCTGTAAAAGTAAGCAAAGTTAAATAATAACGGAATTGGTTATGCATGGTATCGAATAAATTATATAATTAAGTTATAATTACAAGAATTCATGATTGAACCCTTAAGCAGATTAATTGATTGATAGGTCAATTGAATCCTGAAGGAGTGGACACGGGATCATCTTTACCACCACTGACTGCAGAACCAGGCAAGTGTACCTTGCCAAGATATTTACAGTTCTAAATTATTTATTTAATATTATTTATGCATTAAACTTTATATTTGTGTGGCTTGGTTTATGTACTTGTTGAGCCTAGGGCCGTCATACAATAATTTGTGTTCGAACAAGATTCAGGTAGCGACATCATCTGCGGAGTCGAGTAACATAGTCAGAGAGTCATATTTATGAACCTATGTTGGTGCAAACATTATTTGTATATCCAACCATAGGATACTGGACACGATATACATGTGACAGAGTCTTTCTTGATTTTTTCGTGGTACTTGGACTCTGGATAGGACTTCAGGATGCATGATATAGGGATGATTATAGTGATACATATTGACTAAGACTGTAAACCCCCTCACCCAAAATTAGGCCTACTTGGCTTAGATAGAGAAACTAGGACTAGTTTGAATCCAACTAGAAATAGAACACGTATTTTAATTTAATTTTATAATATTTATATCACTTAGTGCACCTTACCGTTGCCTCGATAATTGGAGCACTACACTTGCCATTGCCTTCCTACAAATTTTATACCCTTGTTCTAGACATGCTAGTCTTCTATTCTAACCTTTGTGTAACTTATAATTATGCTCTCTTGTACTATATTTTAGTCGCACAATATTTGTCACAGACGTTATTATTTAATTCTATATAAATTCAACTTTGTATCCTTGTGCGTTCCAATCAAAATTTGAGATACAATCTTGACCCGTTTCGTGCAACCCAATTTATGATAATATTCTATTCTGAGTCCTCTACGTACATGACACTTGTGCCCCACCTAATTTTAGCCCCATGTACTTCTAATTAATTCAAGAACACCTTGTGCATTAATTTTAATTAATTTAACCCAATTTCTATCTTTATATAATTTTTTAATTGTTGGGCACTTTTATGCAAAAGTGCATTTAGGTATCCACACCATTGGACACAATACATGAAGAACCCTATTTTTCGTTCATATGAATTTTTTCCATAATTTTTGGAATGTGCAACACACAACATCGCTCCCCTCATTTAATTCTAGCCTTGTATTTTAAACAATGTAAATCCTAGCCCTCAAAACATCCCTATGTAAAGCCAAGGCCAATCTCAAGGATGGCCCAACACCCTAGGTCAACACCAAATTCTACTTTTCTACATGTATACATAATAATTTTTTTTACTTTTTTATTTACCCAAATCTATACCTAGCCGACTCCTATTCATCTATCTCCTGTGCATCCCCTTCCCCGCCGGAGCCCACGCCGGAGACCCGTCGGACTCTCCTCATCATCACCCTCGACCTCTGCCACTCGCCACCACCTAAACTCCTCCGCTAATGGCTGCAGACCCGCGGCCACCCGCTGAACGAGCCTCCATCTTCCTCGTCTTCTTCTTCTTCTTCCTCTTCCCCGCTGCCATTAACGCCAGCATCCCGTCTCCTTCCCTCGCCGGAGACTCATCTCGACGGCGACTGAACCTGACTGTGCAACACCTTTCGATGACCGCCTGACTCGATCGAGCAGCCCACCATTCTCTCCTTCCTCGCTACAACTGGAATACCACTACCATCGTTCTCCTTCTCCGACTCGATCACCTCCTCCTCCCATTCCCGTTCCCCTCGTCGTCCCCTGACCGCCGAGTAGCAGCCCATCACCGCTGCCAAGTCCTCCTCTCCTCCGCCTGAACCACGACAGCCACCGCCATCATCTGCACCACTACTACTGACTCAACACAGCCACCTCTTCTTCTTCTTCTTCTTCTTCTTCTTCTTCTTCTTCTTTTTCTTCCTTTCGAGCACCTCCACCTCTTCCTGAACTCCTCCTCTGCCTCCCAGAGCCGCTCATCACCACCGCCACCCTCTCCTTCCCTGCTCCCTGTCCTCCTTCCTCTCCCTGCTCAACCTCCTCCTCCTCACCGGACCTTCCCCTGTCCGGACTCCGACAGACTTCAACCACCAACATCATCCCCTTCATCATCAACAATATCATCACTACTATCATCCCTATCATCATCACCATTAGCATCCTAACTATCACCATTACCATCATAACATATATTATCACCATTAACCTTTGTCACCATCATCATCTTATCATCTCATCATCATCATCTCATCATCATTATCCCATTATCTCATCATCAACAACCTCATCATCATCATCATCATCATCATCATCACCCTAATCACCATCATCACCTTCATCATCAATATAATCACCACCATTATTGTCACGCCCCAAACTCCCGCAAGCCTAATAGTCCCCGCTGAACGTGAAATTATCACGTTGCAGCTCTCCCGCGGGACAATCGTTCTCTTCGGGACGTGATGCAGTACGAGCCTGGAGTTGCGTTCGTACAAGGCAATGTTGTTAAATACGAAAGTTATCATCGAAACAACCAAGTTACAGCGGAAGCCAATTGTGTACCAAGCACACATCAGAGTATACGCAGCGAAGTTCACGATAGGGTCCAAATGAGATGCCCCGAAGGCCACGCCACAAAGGCGATACCACAGAGACGATAAAATAACTCTTGCTCTTTTCTCTAGCCCACAAAGATACTTACAGTTCATACATCTTATTTCGTATATCCAAGCAGCGCCACTACGCCTGTGTACCTGAAATATTTTCCACAAACGTGGGTCAGTACACAACCGTACTGGTGAGCGGGGTAACCCACTCGTCTAAGCCGACACTAAGTAAAATAGTGAATGCATACAGTTAAATGGTGATCTTTCTAGTTGAATCCTAGATTCGTTTCATGGCATATGGATGACATGCTAAGGAAAGCAGTAAAGCAATTTAAGCATGCTAGCATTCAATCTCAAACCAAACGATAAGCAGTTTATATATAGCCGACCCGTCTAACTCAATGTCATCGTTTGCACGATAACATATCGAACCAACAGTCTCGCCTCGATATCCATCCAGAACCAAAGTTTATATCCCACTCTCGAGTGCACACTCTTGCCGAGGCAAGGTGGCCGTGCCTACATGATGCACAAACCATCCAAAGTAAAGCAAGCCAACTCTTATCTATATGAAGTCACTGGCAGAGCCATACAGGACATATCTCAAGCATTACGGCGCGCCCTATCAGCCCGGGTAGCAAGCCCCGCTGGAGGTCCCGCAATGCATCGCGACTGAACGCGAATCAAATGTTTCCCTCCGGATCGAAATGGCTCCAGTGCCTCGAATAAAAACCGTTTCGGAGAAAGTGCCAAACCTTTGCACAAGTTGTCCGTGACATGCAGACACACGTAGGTATGACGAGAGGATCGAACATTCTCGCCCCACCAAGCGATCCTCTCGTCATACCTATGTGTGTCTGCATATCACGGATAACTTGTGCAAAGGTTTGGCACTTTCCCCAAAACGGTTTTTATCCGGGGCACTGGAGCCGTTTCGATCCGGAGGGAAACATTTGATTCACGTTCAGTCACGATGCATTGCGGGACCTCCAGCGGGGCTTGCTACCCGGGCTGATAGGGCACACTGTAATGCTTGAGATATGTCCTGTATGGCTCTGCCAGTGACTTCATATAGATAAGAGTTGGCTTGCTTTACTTTGGATGGTTTGTGCATCGTGTAGGCGCGGCCACCTTGCCTCGGCAAGAGTGTGCACTCGAGAGTGGGATATAAACTTTGGTTCTGGATGGATATCGAGGCGAGACTGTTGGTTCGATATGTTATCGTGCAAACGATGACATTGAGTTAGACGGGTCGGCTATATATAAACTGCTTGTCGTTTGGTTTGAGATTGAATGCTAGCATGCTTAAACTGCTTTACTGCTTTCCTTAGCATGTCATCCATATGCCATGAAACGAATCTAGGATTAAACTAGAAAGATCACCATTTAACTGTGTGCATTCACTATTTTACTTAGTGTCGGCTTAGACGAGTGGGTTACCCCGCTTACCAGTACGGTTGTGTACTGACCCACGTTTGTGGGCAATATTTCAGGTACACAGGCGTAGTGGCGCTGCTTGGATATACGGGACAAGATGTATGAATTGTAAGTATCTTTGTGGGCTAGAGAAAAGAGCAAGAGTTATTTTATCGTCTCCGTGGTATCGTCTTTGTGGCGTGGCCTTCGGGGCATCTCATTTGTACCCTATCGTGAGCTTCGCTGCGTATACTCTGATGTGTGCTTGGTATACAATTGGCTTCCGCTGTAACTTGGTTGTTTCGATGATAACTTTCGTGTTTAACAACATTGCCTTGTACGAGCGCAACTCCAGGCTCGTACGGCATCACGTCCCGAAGAGAACGATTGTCCCGCGGGAGAGCTGCAACGTGATAATTTCACGTTCAGCGGGGACTATTGGGCTTGTGGGAGTTTGGGGCATGAAAATTATCATTCACATCACCATCACCCTAATCATCATCACCATTATCATCATTATCATAACCTCAATCATTATCATAATCGTTGTCACCAATCATCATCCTCGTCATCATCATCAATATCGATATCATCGACGTCATTGTGGACCCGTCACCCTCGTCGAAGATGACCTGAGCAGTCACCCTCGATTCTCATGCCCATGCACGCTAAACCCGAGGTTCAAACCTGTCCCTCTTCTTTTATTTTATGTGTGTTGTGATTAGTATTGCTTCATGGTTCAGTTTAGTTCAGACCGTGTCGCTTAACCTAAAGACTAGTGTGCGTGTGTCACGCCCCAGTCCTAAAATACGTAGGACTAGGAATACGTAAGCATGCCAGCCGTATGGATATGGCAACTCCAATATATGGAAACCATAACTCATACGTACGCTGTAATATGAATATCAATCCACAAGTAGTTTAAAATATATCACAAGTCATAGGGTACAATCTAAATCTCATCCACAGAAAATTAATATAAATGAATAACCAGCATCTATATAACTAGATCTCAACATAAGTATCTAAGGATGATAGTTGGATGAAAATAAATCTACTACCAACTCAAATGGAAAAGTACAGCACAACAAACACAATACAAGAATACCAACTAACAATTATGGGCTCAGAGAGAAGACATCCTTGAAACATATGTAACCATTCGAATCTGTGCTCCTGCAAATACTCAAGAACAGATACACCTGGCAGAGGACCAGGTCCTCAGAGGGATAAAAGAAGATACAGAAAAGTGAGCCAATTTGAATACAGTAAACATGCATATAATTTGAAAATAAATAAGTACGCTGTACAAGACAATCTATATGAATACAAATGAGGACAACTTTTCGACGTATGGGCAAGGGTAGGCTACTCGATCTAATCCTCACAACTCATACGCTCATCAGTGGACATCATCAGCCGACATACCTCTGGGGTAGCGACCCTCGGACTCCATCAATCGACATACCTCGGGGGTAACGACCATCGGACACGACCACCATAGTGCGTGCTAGTTACTATGGTTTACCAGAGTGGTTAAAAGCCCATACGCCTAATGATTGTCCTCGATGATACTAAGTGCCATGTGTGTGTCAACATATCTAATACATAGTAATGACTGAAAGAAAACTACACATGCAAGAAATATACAAAAATGCAATAAATATACAGAAATATACTAAGCATGCAAAATACTGCAATCAAATTGGCAAGGTATCTTGCCTGGTCTAAAAAGGATGAAGTCCCAACTCAAGGCGTCGTCCGATCTACCCGTCACATAAATTAAACAAGTTAGGTTACAAAAGTGGGTAAATAGGTTCCTCCATTTAATCTATTTTAATTCTGAATAAAATAACCTAAAATAGTATTTTAATTTTATTATAATCTGATTTTATTATTAAGCTCTAATTTTGGTCCAAAGAAAGTCAACTTTAAGGATTTGTGATCTGTGGCATGCAAATCGAGGCAATCCATTGACCAAAAAGTCAACCAACTCAAATCCTAGATTTGTGAATGGAATCCGATAGAATTCAATACTACATGAACACCATATTTGATGGTTTTATAAAATCATAAGTCGGTAAAGAGTTATGTCCACTAGGGTGCACAGATGATAGTTTTTGGTGGTTTTCTATTTACGTCTACGTTGCACAAATTTTATAGTAGAATAAACTTATATTTTAAATTCTAAAAAAATACTTTTCTGGAAATTCATCATGTCAGCTTTCCGAAACTTCAAACGGTTCATAATTCTGAGTTCGGAATCTTCCGAAATCTCGAAAATATCAAAATACGTCTGATTTCAAACAACTGGCACTTTTAGAATTTTTTGAAAAAATAGGTTCTGAAATTATTAAAATAATTTATATATTCAGAAAACTAACCTTGATATAGTTCTAACAAAAAAAACTGGAGCGCGTTTGGAGTCCGAAGCTAGGAGATATCATCTTTTTAATTCGTCATAAATAGTAGAAAATGAGGCTGAATTTATAACGAATTTTGACTATTTTTGGACGAAAAAGAGTGGAATTTGGGGAAGAAAAATATAAAGGATGAGGTATTTATAATGGTGGACACTACTTAATTAAATATGACTATGATTGGTTAATTTGGATAGGATTATGATGAATTTAAATAAGGATAGGATATGCATGAAGTTGCTTTCCTAGTAGGTTCAAGATTTGAATTAATTTAAAATAGAGTTTAAATTTATCTCAATAATTTATAATCTTAAATATAATTAAAGATAATACAAATAATTTATAAAATTTTATTAATATCTATTAACATTAAATTAGCATCTATCTAATATTAAGACTACCTATATCCAAATAAATCCTAAATAATTTTAAAAATATAAATAAATTTCTTAAAATTCTAAATAAATTACAGAAAAATATAATTAAATATTTTAAAATAAAATAAATATTTGGTAGGAACAACATGCAAGTATGGTCGTATAGTAAATCATAGAAGTCCTAGAAATTTACGTTCCCTATGTTTTAATTACCAAAAATTCTAGAATTTTTTTTAAAAATCTTAAATAACCTAAAATAATTCTAAATAAATATTTATATAAGTAAATATATCAAGAAATTTATTTTCTAATTAACTAAGAGAATACTCTAAAAAAATTTAATATCTATAATAAATATAATAATATAAAATACACACAAAATATCTATTTTTGGTGAGGGGGTTTATAATCTACCCAACTTACAAAAATTTCGTCCTCGAAATTGACACTAACCTATATTCATAATAATCACTATAGCTATTACACTACATAGCTATCTAGCAGTGCTTCCTAAAAGTCATGGTCTGTCATTCTAACACTTCTCATTTATTGTCCATACACTATCATATTATCCTCTAACTCGTCTACACTATCAAACTTACAAAAGTTCTACTAGTAGTCACAGTCTCTTGAGGCTATTGTCTAGGTTGTAAGACGAATATATTTATTGGGTCGAGAATCTTGGGGTACTTGTCTTGAATCTCACAACCATGATTTTTCTTTATAACCGTCAAGTATCGTAGTCTAATACTGCCATACCACCTGACCAATATGTCTGCAAATACTTCGACTACTTTACTACAACGGTCTAGCTGCAGCTGTCGCTACTTTGCCAGCGATTTGTCATAGTTGTCAGTTTGTAACAAGTGCCTTCAATTCTTTCCTAGGAATAGTCTAAGTTTTTGGGCAACAGTTAAAGTCTTGACTAACTTATAAAACTATTAAAAGTATAAACTAGTTCACACAGTCTAAGAAATTTCTATTAGGCTAAATGATGCTACTTAAGGGTTAAATTAATAAAAGAATACAGGTATTGCTATAGTGCATATACATAAGGGTTATCGTTATGAACTCATCCTTTAGTTATTATTCATTTACTAGACCATTTACGTTTTAACTAACAAAACTAAGGATGGGGCCGAAGTAGACCAACAATTCATGTCGACACAAAAAAGACGTAACTACGATAGGGAGAATTAAACACAAGATAATGAATGGATAGAGAAGAGAAGATGAGCCACCTAAGGGGGTGAGATGGTGATAAAAAAAAGAATACTACTACTACTACTCGCGTCATCTATTAGCATAGCGTGTATGCCATCTGGGTAAAATATCAGTATATCCTCATAACTGCTAAACCAACACCTATATAATTCTACGCCTACTATGCACCTAAGATCTCATATCATAAATGGGGTCATGAGTATGCAATGACACATATAACTAAGGTCGTACCTGTATCTACGGCTTTCTGTGGCCGCGCTCTCTTGTTTGTCATCATGAGTGCTTGGCCTATGGGGTATATCTAGTACTATTCGTGTGTCAAACTTATACTAAGCATGAACGTTCGTCTTTCCGAAATAGGGGAAGACGGAAAACAACAATAAAGAGTTCAAGGAGGAGGTGATATAATACAAGTACGAGATTCGAAGGGAGTAAAGAATTTTGAAAGAGAGTTGCCAAGGCAGTTGTGGATTAAAATATTATTTTGGTAAATTCTTATATGCATGTTCATATCAGAACAGTTATGTACCTGACATGATATGCTCTGACCAGTCTACAGGGCAAGTATATTCGTCTAACAAGTTGAGTCAACTATATCTCAATCCACATAAAGTAGTGATACAAAGAGCAAACCAAGTGCACTACGGTTGATCAGACCATAATACACCGATTCTGATTTAGACAATGTATTAGTGTGGGCCCCCAATAATACATATATCATGAACAAGCTTAATAAAAGAATAAGCTTGCAAAACTAGGCTATAATAGCAGCATAAGTCGAGGTAGTAAAAATATAAGTACGCTTGATTATGATGGAGGAAGGTACTGAATAATCTAAGTTCACCAAGAAGATCGGTGTTGTGCCTCTACAATTGCCATACTAATTTCTGTCTAAGTCTAAAGTCAACCAAATGGGTGTATGGGCCTCTAAGTTCTACAGTCCAGAATAACACTAAAGTTCTATAGTCTGGATAAACACTATCTTTTTATGCAAGTCTATAGCTGGTGTCATTCAATTATACTTCATTAATGGGTCAAAAGACTATGTGTTACTGGGTTATGAGACATACTATCCAACTTATAATAATTTAACTAATAGTGTTATTGAATACTAGAGGGTATATACCTAGTACAAGTCATCTTCCTAACCCCTATCAAGCACGAGAGAAGATTGACGTTGAGAATGGATCAAGCAAGATGCAATACAAGCAATCAAATGAGAATGCGAAATAAAATCAAGGACGGTGATTAAATAAGTGGATAAAATCCTATATTCTAATCCTATGCGCAGGCTTGCTCGGTACAGTGACGTAACCGAGATAATATGCTCTCGACCTGCATGGGCCACCACAAAAATATGTCACGCCCCAGTCCCAAAATATGTAGGACTAGGAACACGTAAGCATGCCAGCCATATGGATATGGCAACTCCAATATATAGAAACCATAACCCATACGTACGCTGTAATATGAATATCAATCCACAAGTGGTTTAAAATATATCATAAGTCACAGGGTACAATCTAAATCTCATCCACAGAAAATTAATATAAATGAATAACCAGCATCTATATAACTAGATCTCAATATAAGTATCTAAGGATGATAGTTGGATGGAAACAAATCCACTACCAACTCGAATAGAAAAGTACAGCACAATAAACACAATACAAGAATACCAGCTAACAATCATGGGCTCAGAGAGAAGACATCCTCGAAACATATGTAACCATCCGAATCTGTGCTCCTGCAAATACTCAAGAATAGATACACCTGGCAGAGGACCAGGTCCTCAGAGGGACGTAACAAGATACAAAAAAGTGAGCCAATTTGAATACAGTAAACATGCATATAATTTGAAAATAAATAAGTACGCTGTATAAGACAATCTATATGAATACAAATGGGGATAACTTTTCGACGTATGGGCAAGGGTAGGCTACTCGATCTAATCCTCACAACTCATACGCTCGTCAGTGGACATCATCAGCCGACATACCTCTGGGGTAGCGACCCTCGGACTCCATCAATCGACATACCTCGGGGGTAGCGACCATCGGACACGACCACCATAGTGCGTGCTAGTTACTATGGTTTACCAGAGTGGTTAAAAGCCCATACGCCTAATGATTGTCCTCGATGATACTAAGTGCCATGTGTGTGTCAACATATCTAATACATAGTAATGACTGAAAGAAAACTACACATGCAAGAAATATACAAAAAAATAAATATACAGAAATATACTAAGCATGCAAAATACTGCAATCAAATTGGCAAGGTATCTTGCCTGGTCTGAAAAGGATGAAGTCCCAACTCAAGGCGTCGTCCGATCTACCCGTCACATAAATTAAACAAGTTAGGTTACAAAAGTGGGTAAATAGGTTCCTCCATTTAATCTATTTTAATTCTGAATAAAATAACCTAAAATAGTATTTTAATTTTATTATAATCTGATTTTGTTGTTAAGCTCTAATTTTGGTCCAAAAAAAGTCAACTTTAAGGATTTGTGATCCGTGGCACGCAAATCGAGGTAATCCGTTGACCAAAAAGTCAACCAACTCAAATCCTGGATTTGTGAATGGAACCCTATAGAATTCAATACTACATGAACACCATATTCGACGGTTTTATAAAATCACAAGTCGGTAAAGAGTTATGTCCACTAGGGCGCACAGATGATAGTTTTTGGTGGTTTTCTATTTACGTCTACGTTGCACAAATTTTATAGTAGAATAAACTTATATTTTAAATTCTAGAAAAATACTTTTCTGGAAGTTCATCATGTCAGCTTTCCGAAACTTTAAACGGTTCATAATTCTGAGTTCGGGATCTCCCGAAATCTTGAAAATACCAAAATGCGTCTGATTTCGAACAACTGGCACTTTTAGAATTTTCTGAAAAAGTAGTTTCTGAAATTAATAAAATAATTTATATATTCAGAAAACTAACCTTGATATAGTTCTAAAAAAAAAAATTGGAGCGCATTTGGAGTCCGGAGCTAGGAGATATCATCTTTTTAATTCGTCATAACTAGTAGAAAATGAGGCTGAATTTATGACAAATTTTGACTATTTTTTGACAAAAAAGAGTGGAATTTGGGGAAAAAAATATGAAGGATGAGGTATTTATAATGGTGGACACTACTTAATTAAATATGACTATGATTGGTTAATTTGGATAGGATTATGATGAATTTAAATAAGGATAGGATATGCATGAAGTTGCTTTCCTAGTAGGTTCATGATTTGAATTAATTTAAAATAGAGTTTAAATTTATCTCAATAATTTATGATCTTAAATATAATTAAATATAATACAAATAATTTATAAAATCTTATTAATATCTATTAACATTAAATTAGCATCTATCTAATATTAAGACTACCTATATCCAAATAAATCCTAAATAATTTTAAAAATATAAATAAATTTCTTAAAATTTTAAATAAATTACAGAAAAATATAATTAAATATTTTAAACTAAAATAAATATTTGGTAGGAACAACATGCAAGTATGGTCGTATAGTAAATTATAAAAGTCCTAAAAATTTATGTTCCCTATGTTTTAATTACCAAAAATTCTAGAAAAATCTCCAAAAATCTAAAATAACCTAAAATAATTCTAAATAAATATTTATATAAGTAAATATATCAAGAAATTTATTTTCTAATTAACTAAGAGAATACTCTAAAGAAATTTAATATCTATAATAAATATAATAATATAAAATATACACAAAATATCTATTTTTGGTGAGGTGGTTTATAGCGTGTGTGTAGGTAATTAATTGGTACCTATACATTGTGTGATAATTAATGCTAGTACTAGGTATGACTGTATTACAGATGTTGAGTGACCATAAGTGTTAGTAGTGGATACCCTGTATTGACATTTGACCATATGACCCGTATGCGTATACGTACGCGTATGTATATAATATTCAGATTGGTATATATATATATTGTATGAATAATTAAATGCTAAATAATAATTATGATTATATATGTATTTATTCTGTCTGGCCCTAGGTTAATTATGGATATTCCATATTTACGTTTGACCAAGTGACCCTAAGAACATGTTAATTGTCTGCCTTGTGTACACCGACATACTAGTGAGACCGTATTAGTTGACTGTTTGATTGTGTACAGCACTTAAAGATGTGACACCCGCATAATTAGATGCACAATTGACCGTGTTAGTTGACCAGTGACACCCCTAGCGTACCGTTTGAGTCCAGTGTATTTATGGTTGTTTATGTGCTAGTGTAATGGCTGATGTTGTATTATATTATATTATATGTATATAGGACCTATTGGATTGTTTTGCACGACTTCTAGAGCAGGTTATTGGTACTATGTAGCTTTCTTGCCAGGCAAGTATACCTTGCCATTGTACTGTTATTCATATTCTATATGTTGCATGCATCTTTATTTCTGTCATTTAGTTTATATATTTTAACTGCTATATAAACTACGCGTCCAAGGAAACTTGGATGCAACGACAGTGTCGTTGTATTCTATTTTTATTATATATAAGCATTGACCTAGTCTATGAGACTACCCCATTATCATGAGGCATCATTAGGTTTTATTAGCCGTGACACATTTCTTACACGAGTTGTGAGTCTCATATAGATCACGGACTTGCGTGACAGGTTTGGCCTCTTGTACGTATAGGATGTGCGTTAGGGATAACTGCTGTTAGAAACTTTGCATGCTAGGAGATTTGGCAGTTATTAGAGATATTATCATGTCATGGATGTGACATGCTTAGAGCATGGGGTGGGGAGAACAACAAGTACGATATTTGGGCTCCTTTGCACTTTTCTTTCTGTAACCCGTACGCTCCGTCGGAGATACGTGGCGGTGATGACCCCAATATTACTGGCGGCCTCTGGCGTTCAAAAGACGACATGCTTTATAGGCCCCTGATTCTCCGAGAGAGTCATACAAATCCCATTTATGGCCAGATAGCCTACTTGTTAGAAAGTTGTTCTTAACGTGCATTCACATAGACGGTTAGACGACCCATTGGATATTTAATTTTAGTACTTTATTGGCATGCTTCTATGTATCTTGTTATGTCCCTCTGAGGACCTGGTCCCTTTCCAGGTGTAGATATTCATGAGTATTCGCAGGAGCGCAGATCCGGACTTGCTACTTATATTTCGAGGAGGTTTTCTCTTCGAGCCTTGTTGCTTATTAATGGATGTACTTATATTGTTTATTGTATATTCTAGTTTGGTAGTGGATTTATTTCCATCCAACTATTATCCTTTGATACTTTATATTGGGATTTAGTTACATAGTTATTGGTTATTTATTTATTTATGATTTATGTGGATGAGATTTAGATTATGCCTGTGACTTGAGATAGTTTATACCACTTGTGAATTATTGTTCATAATACAGCGTACTCATGTGTTATGGTTTTCATATATTGGAGTTGCCATATACATGCGGCTGGCATGCTTACGTGTTCCTAGTCCTACGTATTTTGGGACTGGGGCATGACAAAGACTTGTGCTGATAGTTAGAGGTCATGAGTTTGCGTGTCTTGATTGAGACGCGAGGTTACATTGGGTGGGGAGAGTCTTCATCATGCTCTGGAATATTTTACTTATTACTATTTATTGTGTATTAGGCTATAGGTTCCCTATGTAGAATCTAAGGTATTATATATATATATATATATATATATATATATATATATATATATATATACAGCTTCCTCCTGGTTCTCCCACATGGAGCCTTGAGTGTACTATTAGATTAAAAAAGTATCCCTTGAGATCTTCCGTGAGTACCAGTCCTAGGTACGATACCATACTCTCATTTGTATGTCACATAGTTGGTTACAGTAGTTTACCCTGGATTATAGTTTTATTACGCTATTTATTTCTGGCTTGTTGTTTTATTGTACCGTGTTACGTCCCTCTGAGGACCTGGTCCCCTGCTAGTTTTTGCAGTATAGACGATTATGGAGTCTTTGGAGTTGCTGATGTGTGTTGCTTGTCATGCGGACATTAGTGCCAGGTACTTATATCATTTCTACCGGAGTTATGATTATTTATTCATCTGCTGATATAGCCTTGTTTTTTTTAGACTCATATTTATTTCTCGAGTCTATTCGAGGTTATGTGTTACTGGGAGGCCGACTTTAACACATGTAGTTCATTCTTGATATTTTGTTCTTTATGTGGATTGTGACATAGATATTTTTAGTATTCTTAGATAGTTACCCTTATTATACAGCTTATACATATTCGAGTCGGACCAGAGTCTGGTCAAATGCGTAGCTGGCATGTTACTTATTCCTAGTTCTAGTATTTGGGACTGGGGCGTGACATATTTTTATGGTGGCCCATACAGTTTAGAGCATATCATTTCGGTTACGTTATTGTGCCGAGCGAGCCTGTAGTTAGAATAAGATTGTTAGGATCTCAATCCACAATTGCTATTGGAATTTCCTTTGATTTCTAATATCGTCATTGAACCTCTAAATTATAATCATCCATACTTTTTTTAAACTATTATTCTTTGATTCTCATTTTTCTCTAACTCGGAGAGACGAACACTCGTGTGCGGTGATCTCCCCAGGAGAAATTTTTTGTCAAGACAAAGAAGACATATTTGATAGATAATTTATAAGTTGATGGTTACCTGAGTAGTAAAAATTATGGTAGATAATTTTTAGATATTAGAGTGAGAATAGATTAAGATATTACCAGTAGAAACCTAAAATAAGATGGACACTATCAATTTTCTAGATTAGAAATAATGGGTTGCTATTAAATAAACCTTTTAGATGTATGTGAGTGATTTTATTTTAGGATATAATATTGTGTTTTGATAAGAGGGTTTTATCTAAGGTGGGTAGGCTTCTCGACTAGCGAATTGGTTTGGAGGTTAATCAATTGATGAAGATGAGAATTATCAAAATTTGGTACTTTAAGGCTTAAACTTATATCTGATTTAAAAAAGGGGTATTTTATTTTAATTTGAGAAAAAAAAGATGAGATAAGAAGCTAGAGATTTATTTAATTTAAAATTTTAAGGCGATTATGATGTAATGGATTTAAAATTTTAAATTAAAATATTTTGGATGAATTTAAATGTTGTGGAGTTTAAATTTCAAGAATCAATATTAATTTAAATAAAGAGTTGAGAATTTGATATGACAACATAAACAATTTTGTTAAACTATAAGTTTTGAAGATTATGATATGATTGGATTTGTGTTTAAATTTAAAAAAGATTATATGATGAATTTAAATTTAGAATTTAATAATCTTGAATCATTTAAATTTTGTGGGGTTTAAATTTGAATATTCTGATAAGATTTGACTTAGAATCTAAATTTAAAAATTTTAGGATATGAAGAGGCGGCACATTGGTTAATCTCAATTTCAAGATTTCGTAATAATTTTATTGTTTGAGTATTGTGTGAAAAATAATAATATAAAGAAAAAGATCAAGGTAATAGTTTCAAATTCAAATTTTGTGGATGAGAATTTGAATTAAAATTTATTCAGGAGAATATTAAATGGTTGGATTAAAATTAGAGGATTGTATTTAAACTTGAATGATTCAGATTGAGTTATTGAATAAAGTTTTGAGAAATTTGATTTTAATTAAAAATTTTAAATGATAGAATTTAAACTTTTAAAACTTTGAGAAGAGTTTGATAAAATAGATTATATTTTCTTAAGAAAATTTTAGATGTTAAATAATATTTGGTAAATTTGAGTAAGTTTTGCGATAATTGTTGAATTGAAGGTAAGTATAAATTATGACGCAGAAATTATGGTTGATTATATAAACGAAAAAATATAGAGGAGTAAAATTTGATGGAACAACTTTTGGAATTCAAAATTTTAGATGTCATTATTTTAAACCTTGTGATTGGATTTAAATTTTAAGAATAGATAAAATTAAATTAAGTTTTGAGATTTGATGAGATAAATATATATTGTATTAAAGATTATAAATTTTGGGGATTTGATTTGATCTTAGAAGGTTGGCTAGAATTATATATGCATATATGATTTATTTTGTTTGCTAGCTTTATGATTACTAGGTTTAATGATGTTATAGAGGGTAAAATTGATTAAGTTACCGGTATTATCGTTTCCAGAAAATAAAATTTATTCAAAAATTTGAGAATTGAATTTTAAAATGGTAAAATGAGACAAACTTTGAGGATAAAATTTAAAAGGTATTATATGGTACTATCGAATTTTAAATTTTGGAAATGCCAAGATATACTGGATTTGATTTTTCTTTATATTTGAAGGGCTTAAATCTAGCAAAGTTTAAATTTTTAAATTTAAATTTTGAGAATAGAATTTTGGAGATTGGATTTAAAATTTTGAGTATTAGGATATTAAATTTAAATTTTAAGGAAATTAAGAAGATTAACATCATAGATAGTGTACTACAAGATTTGGATTCAAATTATATTTTTAAAAATTTGAATTAAATTCAAGTTTAAGAATTTAAGGACTTGGGATATTATGAATTTAATTTTGAGGATTTTAAAGAAATTTGAATGAGTATAATAATAATAAATTTTAAAGGTGATAATTGAGTTTAATTTAAATTTATGGAGTTTAAATCTTGAAGTGGTTAAGTTTCAAAGATTAATTTTAAAATTTAATTAGAAATTTGAGATTAAATTTAAGGAATTCAAGGATAATGTTGAGCATTTTAAGCGTTAGGAGTTCAATATAATATTGAGAATTGATTTATAGGTTGAATTAAACCAAAGGAATAACAATATAAAGATTGACTCTATCACTTAGAGAATTGACTTTTAAGGACTTAATTTGAATTCAAAATTTAAAAGAAATTTTTTTTGAGAGATACGATTGATGGAGTAGATTTCGAATTCAAATTTTGATGATGAGACTTTGAATATTTAAATTTATTCATGAGATATGTATTAGTAGGATTTAAATTAAAAAATTATTTTTAACTTTAAATTTTTTAGGATTGACTCATTAATTGATGTTTGAGGATGAACATTAATTTAAATACCAAAAATTAGTATATATGTAATGACAGTGAGGATTAGACAAATTATGGCTATAAGAACAAATCAAATTATTAATTTTTTTTGATAAATGACTACAATATGAGATAAAAAATTTCAAGAATGAATTTTTTTTTAAGTTTGGATATGGAATTAAATTTGAAGGATTGAATTATTAAAATTTTGAAGACTGTTATAAATGAGATTTAAATTTTGAGAAAATAATGTTAGATTGTAATTAAGAGTTACGACTTAAGAATCTGATTTTTTTTTTTTTTATTATATTTTAAAATTTTGAAGATAAATTCGAATTTCAGAGATTTATTTTAAAATTTTAAGATGTGAGGATGAAGTAAATTTTGATGACTTTGTCAAATAACAAAAGCGATTTGACTTCATGATTATATTGCTTGAATTTTAATGACTTTTAAGTTTGGTAGATTGTAAGCCCCCTCATTTTAGAATAGGAGTAATTTGGTAATTTATAATTATTTTATTTAATTAGATGGATTTAAAGAATTAATTTCTAAAATTATTTTTTTATATATATGACACTTTGCCATGGCTTTGATATTTTGAGCAATGCACGATATTTTTTCTTCCAACTAAATTTTTATTACTAATCTTGATTGAGTCTAATATAGTTGAAATATGGATATTGTATTTATTTGATCTCCCCCATGCTCCAAAAATATTGACTAACGCCTAGAATTACGGTTACCGTAAATTGCCTCATTTTGACTAGAACTTGACCCAAACCCAACCCAAACACATGTAGGCATCTAGTGCATCCAAATATCCCTATATAAATTATATATATATATATATATATATATATATATATATATATATTAATTTATTTCTATTTATAGGGGTTCTATCTATAGAAAGTCGTATATGTGGCATCCTAGTTGGCAAATAACTACTAACCAATTTTCTAACCACCCCAAAAACCAAACCTTATCCAATTATAACCCAACAACCAACTCCCCCTCTCATATTCAGCCAAGAGCAGCCCCCCTTATGGCTGAACCCAATTAGCACTAGGAAATCCCCTCTTATATTTAAATCTATTTAAAAAGCTCATATACATATCAACTTATCACCAAAACCTAACCCTAACCATAACAAATCTCTTTTTCCCTCTTGTGGCCGACCCCTCCCCTCTCTCTTACGTGTAAGAGTAGTCCCCCTTACCATCTCTCCCTCACAACATCATCTCCTTCACCAAAAACCTCATTCTCTCTTCCAAAAGCTCCACTTTTCATCATCATTCCACAATCTCTCCATCCAAACACCATTAAATCTCCAAGAATAACCCCATATTTCCCAAAAATATATCAAAAATCCATTGTCATCATCAACAACCAATCAAGAAGGCAGTAGCAAGCCAAGCACAAGCAAGGAGGAGTGTTTCTTGGACAAGAAGAAACACCATCATCCAATACTCTAAATTTTTTAATAAATCTTTAATCTTTCTTTCTCAAATCCCATGACATGATCCTTTTATATTATATAAAAATTATTTATTAGAACCCATATTTTGCCATCTTGTTCTCATATTAGAAAATATAATTTTTTTCATGATAGGTTAGTGATAATTCGATTGTCGGTAGAACTAGTTTGAGACTTTTAATGCGATTACTTGATGGAATAGTTATTAATTTTTAAAATTGAATTAATAGGTGTTTATTTGATAGAAATTAAGTATTTTAAAATTATTTTCTATTATTTTAATGTCAAATATGAATCCTATAATTAAGGGACAGTAGCCTAGATTTTTGGGTGATTTGAGGCATTATTTTGCTAGTAAATAGAGGATAATTTGGATGGAATAAAGAGATAAATATTTTCTGTGATTAAATCAGAATATAATATGATATAAAATAATTTTTATAAATATAAAATTATACTAATGGACTGGCAATGTCCCGAACAAGTTTCGAACAAAACTAGTCAACCTAAAGTAGCCATAATCTTAAAATATATTTATTTTGTCAAATCTGGAAATTAATTATTAAAATGAACAAAATTATATTTAAATCGATATTATATGATGTATTATGATTTATGTTCTTGTCCTTTAATTAGGGACTTAAACTTAAATTTTGGAAATCAAAAACCAAGCAACTAGGTTCTGATACCCTGTAAAAGTAAGCAAAGTTGTTAGAAATAATAACGGACTTGGTTATGCATGACATTGAATAAATTATATAATTAAGTTATAATTACAAGAATTTATGATTGGACCCTTAAGCGTATTAATTGATTGATAGGTCAATTGAATCCCAAAGGAGTGGACGCGGGATCATCTTTACCACCACTGACTGTAAAACCAGACTAGTGTACCTTGCCAAGATATTTACAGTTCTAAATTATTTATTTAATATTATTTATGCATTAGATTTTATATTTGTGTGACTTGGTTGATGTACTTGTTGAGCCTAGGGCAGTAATACGATACTTTGTGTCCGAACAAGATTCGGGTATCGATATCCTCTGCGGAGTCGACTAACGTAGTCAGAGAGTCATATTTATGAATCCATGTTGGTGCAAACATTATTTGAACATCCAACCAAAGGACATTGGACACGATATTCATGTAACAAAGTCTTTCTTGGCTTTTTCGTGGTACTTGGACTCTAGATAGGACTACAGGATACATGATATAGGGATGATTATAGTGATACATAGTGACTAAGACTTACGCTGATAGTTAGAGGTCATGAGCTTGCGTGTCTTGATTGAGACATGAGGTTACATTGGGTGGGGAGAGTCTTCATCATGCTCTGGACATATTTTACTTATTACTATTATTGTGTATTAGGCTTTATGTTCCCTATGCGGAATCTATGGTATTATATATATATATATATATATATATATATATATGTAGAGAGAGAGAGAGAGAGAGAGAGAGAGAGAGAGAGAATAAGGGAGGTGAGATGGAACCTCACTCTAAAAATAAGGGCGGCGGTGACGTGGCACAATCCCAACCACACATTTCATAATTGGCAATTTGCACTTAACCCCCTCCCCTCGTTTGTGTGGTTGAGATTGTGCCACGTCACCGCCACCTTTGTTTTTAGAGTGAGGTGCCATCTCACCTCCCTTATTCTCTCTCTCTCTCTCTCTCTCTCTCTCTCTCTTCTATATATATATATATATATATATATATATATATATATATATATATATATATATATATATATATATATATATATATATATATATATATACATCTTCCTCCTGGTACCCCCACACTGAGCCTTGAGTGTACTATTAGATTACGGAAGTATCCCTTGAGATCTTCTGTGAGTACCAGCCCAGGGTACGATACCATACTCTCATTTGCATGTCACATAGTTGGTTACAGTAGTTTACCCTGGATTATGGTTTTATTATACTGTTTACTTCTGGCTTGTTGTTTTCTTGTACCTTGTTACGTCCCTCTGAGGACCTGGTCACCTGCCATTTTTTACAGCATAGATGATTATGGAGCCTTTGGAGTTGCTGATGTGTGTTTCTTATCATGTAGACATTGGTGCCAGGTACTTATATCATTTCTACCGGAGTTATGGTTGTTTATTCATTTTGTTTATTCATCTGCCGATGTAGCCTAGTTTTATTTTTAGACTCATATTTATTTCTTGATTCTATTCGAGCTTATGTGTTACTAGGCAGCCGACTTTAGCACATGTAGTTCATTCTTGATATTTTGTTCTTTATGTGGATTGTGACATAGATATTTTCAGTATTCATAGATAGTTACCCTTATTATACAGCTTATATGTATTCGAGTCGGACTAGAGTCTGGTCGGATGCGTAGATGGCATGTTACGTATTCCTAGTTTTACGTATTTGGGACTGGGGTGTGACATATGCATACCAGACTATCCCCATCAATGCACTGCACATGTGCATCACACTGCACTTACAAAAGTCGGTTGCCCAAGGTAACTTGTATGCAGGCACCCTCTTGAGCACACCCTGCTGCTTGAGTTAAATACTTGTCACTCCCCTCACTGACACCCGTGTATCAATTTCCCCATAGCACCCCCATCTATTCACATATAACTAACTATAAGGTGATACACTTATATATATACTAATATATGTATAAAAATATACAATATGTATATATACTAATGCACATACACTAACTAGAGGCATTAAACCAAATATTTCGCATACTATATATATGATACACTATGATACATATCCAAACAAAATGCCAAGACCCCCAATTCTCCATACTAAATAATCCTACACATATATAATATCTATACATGATCAATGTAACTTGCTACAATAGAAATTGAAGAGAATTGTGCAAAACCCCCAAAACTGGGCCCCGTGTCGCACTGTATCATAAGATACCTTGATACGACCTACACATATTCAATTGTAGATACATACCTAGTACCATAACCCCGATCTAAGTCTAATTAGATTTAATTGGTCTCATGATACACAATTGATGTGTCAAATTCATAATTCTCCCAACATGCACACAAAACTCCACATAGAACTCATATTACATAGCCAAATAGCCTTGAACTTGTTCTTATAGTTAGTCCTATGCCATGGGGTCATTCTTAATGGTCAAATGCATGATTAAGAGGATATAATGAGAATTTTTTTAGAAATTACCAATTAGAAGATGGATTCTCAAAGAAAATGCAATTGGACACGATCCAGACACGATCTCTTCACTAATGCTCCTCCTCCTTGTGCTCCTTGCTTCTCCAAGCTCAAAAACTTCTTTAGGTATAAAAAATAAGGGAAAATGGAAGTGAAATGAGAGAGAAATTGATGGTGAGAAATGTAAAAAAATTGGGACTCTCAAAATGAATGAATAATTGACAGGAGAGAGAGAGAGAGAGAGAGAGAGAGAGAGAGAGAGAGAGGAGACCCTCTACATGTGGTCGGCCCCTAATTCCCCCTTCTTCAAGCAATTGACAAAGACAACTATGCCCCTACATGCTAATATGAGGAATAATTAGGAAATGGGTATTTTGGGAAGTCCCTATCTAATTATAATTTAAACTAATTCTCCTTAGTTAATTAGTGGGAATGGGTTCATTGGGCCTAGTCCATGTTGGCTCAATATTTGTCATGAAAAGTCTAATTTAGATCCAGTAATGTCAAGTCAAATTAAATATGCTAGCCCACTAACTAAAATAAATATATAAGCCTCTAAATAAATATGTAGCACTCTAATAATCAAATAACAAATACAAGCATTAAATAAATATTCATGGACCACTAATATAAATATTATATTCCTAAAATTAAATAAATATGCCAAATTACCCCTAGATGGAAAAGTGGGGTGACAATCCTTCCCACCTTAGAAAAATTTTGTCCTCAAAATTAAAAAGTGATTGTACCCCCCTCTAGGTCAACCCAGTCCAAACTAAAACATACAATTTAAAAGAAATTACTAACTATGGTCTTTGTCCCTCATAGTTTTACAGTCTCCGACAGGGTATACTAACTATACAATAACCCACAAGCAGTCTATAAGGTACTAACTAAACACACAAGCAACAAGTGGAAAGGAAAGGAACAGAATATGACAAAATAAGCTAACTTATCACCTGAAGTATCGTCCTCTCCGGCTGCCATCGCAAATGCCCCATCCTGTTGGGGTTGCTCCTTATGCGGTTGCTAAGTAGTCTGCGGTGCCACAAGTGGCCTAACTCTACCTCTCTGACCGTGATCTGGTCTATACGGGTTGTTGGAACCACTCCTTCACCTGATGGTCAGGGGAACCACAATACAAGCATAGCCTGAGCCTCTTCCGACAGTTCTCTCAATCATGTCCATGCCTTCCATAATAGGCACAAGAAAAAGTCTGCTGAGTCTGCCTTTGAGGCTGCTGTGGTGCCTGATGAACTAGCTTCTGTAACTGTGGTATCTGTTGAGCTGGTGCCCTAACTGGAAAAAGATACTGCTAATGCTGATATACTCTTGGCTGCTGAAAGTGGGTGCATTTTGCTGGGCCCGCACCTCTACTCACTCCTCTGGTGTCTCTCAGCCTCTTGGAGCCAAGCTCTAAATTATCCTCCACCCGTTATGCCTATCTCAGAATTTTGTCAAATATAGTGGTGTATTCTCCATTAGTATGAGACTTAATCTCACTGTTCAGTTCCTTCCTGAACTTTTTAGCCATGGCCCGAGGATTCTGCCACTCAACAAATTGTCCCAATCGGCAATACTCTGCCGCATACTTATCCACTGTCAAGTCCCCTTGGACGAAGTTCTAGAATTGGCTCTCCAAAGTACTCTAAGCCACATCCGAGAAGAACTTCTCCTTGAAAAGCTCTTTGAAAGCTTCCTAAGTAAGTCCCGGGATTGATATCCTGGGGTCTATCCTGAACCATGTCAGCGCAATATCGAACATCATACTACCAGCCGCCTCTACCTGCAAGCTCTCAGGAATCTGCGCCAATCGCAGGTCCCTCTCAATGTCCTTTATCCAGTCATTTGCGTACAAGATTCCCTCGGTGCCCTTAAATTTCTTAGGCCCCATCCTCTTGAAGTCAATGATAGTCCCCAGCCTTGGTTGTTATGGATCGGGCTAAGGTGGTACCGTCTGTAGCTAGACTAAGGCGACTCTCTTGACTGCGGCGAGCACAATCTGGTGAGCATTCTCAATGTCCTGCCTCATAACCTCTGATTGGCACTGCTGCACCTCCATCATCTGCTAAAAAAATACAAACATCTACATCTGATCGACTGCGGGTGGCGAAAATGGAAGATCCCCTGAAACAGTCGGTGTTGTCCTCTGTACCAGAGGTGGAGCACCCCCGAAAGCTATTGCAAAAATGCCCACATGGATTGATAAAGTGGACCTCTGGAATATAGTTGCTGGAACAGTGTCTGTTGGTGCTGCCCTCATAGGCGACGAAGTGACTGACCTCGCTGACATTGCGTCTGAGCGCTAGGAACGCATCTTCGACGGCATCCTAAAGGTAGATTAAAAAAAATAAGTAATCAATATTGAGCAAGATACAATATCATCAAAGAAGGACAACTTTTTTAAGGAAAGCAATATTCAAAATGATAAAGATGGAAAATTCAATTAGGTTAGAATTATTTCCTAGTTTTGATTGAGTATACGCTCTCATCCTAGTATCCTATATCCTATCCTATCGCAGGCTCGCAGTAGTACAACTAAGTTGTTGCACTACCACAATATCGCACTATTGTGAAGCCTGATCTACATGGGCTACCACAAAAATATGTCATGACCCGCACCCGGTATAGGGGCACGAGTATGTGGGTATGTCCAACCTACGCTGTAGCATCGGCGGTAGAATACTGTCTCGGTCTTCTATACAATCTAACATCTCACACAATATATAAAATACCTGTCATGCTATTTCAACTCTAAATGGAGAAGAAATATGATGATATAATAAAGGGTAGTCAATACTCAATCACATATAAAAACTAAAGGAAGATTTAAGCACGATATATAATGGAAAGAACATAAATACAAGTCTCAATACATCACAAGTCCAACTCAACATCTAAACACAACTCAAGATCTCAAAATAATAATACAATCCAAAGTCTAACTAGAAATAACTACTACAAGATATGAAAATCTAAATGGCCTTAGTATCTAGTACTACATCCTCGGATGATACTCTATCTGTTAGCCCATAGTAGGTGGGATACCTCCTCACTAACCAGTCATCTAAAAAATATATTCAGTCAGGATTGAAGAAAGTACAACCCAATAGCAGTTCCAATTAATTGATAATCACTATAAACAGAAATAGAGAATATGATACAAGACAAAAAATAATGAACAATATCATGCTATGGTAAAAGAAATAGGTAAACAAGATCAATATGGTATACACTGACCACAATAAAATATAACAAGACAATAAAATATAATATGGTAAAGAACTATAACTATACTAAGTATTTAAAATACTAGTCAGATATGTGATCGGCTTAGGTTGAACATTGTCTACTTAACATTGGATAAAAATTATCTAACTTAAACATTGAACATTGTCTAGGCTTTGATCACATATCTAGCTAACACTTTCCATGTCCCCAACCAATACTCATGGATCCTATCACGATACGTCACGAACAAGAATATAATATGAGTACACGAAGAACATGAATGTACACAAATGAGTACGAGCACAAGAAATATCCGATGCACACGATAAAGTATATGTGAAGGAGTATCCAAAGTATATGATAATGGGATGACATCTCCTGACAGGATCCATATAGTACCAGTCCGTATAACAATTATGTCAGAATCAAGTAAAATATTTTCAAATACTTTTATTATAGTAATTATTAAATAATAGAAACTATCAGAGAATATACTCGCATCTGGTTCTGAGCAAATGGTATCAAACGATGTCCGAGCTGGTGTCTCACAACCTTATATATGAATATCATGTCAAAAGGATGTAAGGAATGATAAATGAGCCATAAATGCACTAAATATAATTTTTAAGGTCATTAGGCAAAATCTAAGTCAAGACAGTCAAACTAGGTTAACCTGGTCAAACTAGGTTGTATGAGTCCATCTCTAGGTTACTAGGTCCATATCGATATAATGCAAGTCATACTAGCCTATTCTAGATATTGGGATACCTTTAGTATCAATATTTATATTTACTAGTACTAGTATCAATCATATACATATATAAGTATAAAATACCATTTACAAGTGATTGATTAATAACTAGCTTCTCCTAGTTACACTAACTGTTGACTGTACACAACCTACATATTAGGTAAACGAGCTAACCACTAACTTAACTTACTAATTCACATTAACTTATAACTTAGATTCAACATATACTAACTAATAACTATACCATATACTAACTAACTTAACTATTCATTAACTCAACTAACATTACTAACTAATTGCAAACTTATAATGTTCACTAAATTTTAACACACTAACATAAGTTACATCTATGGGGTTCTATACTTGTAATTCTAAGATATCATCACTCTCTAACATACTACCTAATGCTCTATACTCTAAGATACCATAGAGTATCACAAAACTACTAGGCACTCACATATACACTTGTCAAGTATCCCTTCCATAATAGCCCACTCTGGTACACTACTACTTCCTGCCACTCCCTTGCAGCAGCTGTCCTCTTACAGACCCGTGCTGCTATGCACTGTTACCTGCTGCAAATAGTAACTTCTCATGCTACAAAATTAGCATACTGCTACTATTGCATCTTTTATTTCTTACACACACTGTTGCATCCTCATGAATACTCAACTCCCGAGTTCCTGATACTTAGTGATACATTCATAACAACACAACATCAAACACTTCCTTCCCCAACTCTACATACACACACTATCAAATATACATACACACACACACCCAAAAGAGACACTAATATGATACACATTTATTATTTCTAAACATACCTCTATATTGGATCACTAACACACTAATACCACCATTTTATATCATTGTATTATATAATGTTCACTGTAAGGCACAGAAGAACCCATCACACCTGCTCACTGGATCCAATCTGGTCCTTAACTCTATTTTACTACTGCTCTAATCCAGTATCCAAACATAGGCATGCACACTCTGGAACACTGCAAGGCCTATACACACACGCTGAACCAAGCACCCTCTAACTCACTGTCACCTTACCAAGCCATATCCACAAAGCCACACCCTCAACCCACAGAAAGTCCTTACCTTAATTGATGCACAAACTCAAATACTCTCTGTTGTATGCATACCAGACTATCTCCATCAAGGCACTGCACCTGTGCATCACACTGCACTTACAAAAGTCGGTTGCCCAAGGCAACTTATATGCAGGCACCCTCTTGAGCATACCTTGCTGCTCGAGTTGAATACTTGTCACTCCCCTCACTGATACCCGTGTATCAGTTTCCACATAGCACCTCCATCTATTCATATATAACTAACTATAAGGTGATACACTTATATATATACTAATATATGTATAACAATATACAATATGTATATACACTAATGCACAGACACTAACTAGAGGCATTAAACCAAACACTTGGCATACTATATATATAATATACTATGATACGTATCCAGACAAAATGCCAAGATCCTCAATTCTCCACACTAAACAATCCTACACCTATATAACATCTATACATGATCAATGTAACTTGCTACAATAGAAATTGAAGAGAATTGTACAAAATCCTCAAAATTGTCCCACCGTATCACAAGATACCTTGATACGGTCTACACGTATCCAATTATGGATACATATCTAGTCCCATAAGCCCGATCTAAGTCTATTTAGATCTAATTGGTCTCATGACACATAATTGATGTGTCAAATTAATAATTTCTCCAACATGCACACAAAACTCCACATAGAATTTATATTACATAGCCAAATAGCCTAGAACTTGTTCCTATAGGTAGTCCTATGTCATGGGATCATTCTTAATGGTCAAATGCATGATTAAGAAGCTATAATGAGAATAAATTTAGAAATTATCAATCGGGAGATGGATTCCTAATGGAAATATAATTGGACACGATCCGGACACGATCTATTCACCAATGCTTCTCCTCCTTGTGCTCCGTGCTTCTCCAAGCTCCAAAACTTTGTTAGGTATAAAAAATGAGGGGGAATGGAAGTAAAATGGGAGAGAAATTGATGAAAGGAAATGTGGGAAAATTGAGGATCTCAAAATGAATGAACAATTGAGAGAAGAGAGAGAGAGAGAGAGAGAGAGGAGACCCTCTACATGTGGCCGGCCCCTCGTCCCCCCTTCTCCAAGCAATTGACAAAGACAACTATGCCCCTACATGCTAATATGAGGAATAATTAGGAAAGGGGTATTTTGGGAAGTCCCTAACTAATTATAATTTAAACTAATTCTTCTTAGTTAATTAGTGAGAATGGGTTCCTTGGGCCTAGTCCATGTTGGCTCAATATTTTTCATGACAAGTGTAATATAGGTCCACTAATGTCATGTCAAATTAAATAGGCTAGCCTACTAACTAAAATAAATGTTATAAGCTTCTAAATAAATATGTAGCACTCTAATAATCAAATAACTAATACAAGCATAAAATAAATATTCATGGCCCACTAATATAAATATTATATTCCTAAAATTAAATAACTAGGTCAAATTACCAAATTACCCCTAGATAGAAAAGTGGGGGTGACACCTTTAATTGGTATTAGAGTAGTTTCTCTTGATATTGGCTTAATAACCTAAGATACCTATGACAGCTGTTAGATCTATCCACACCAAAAATGGTGAAGGTCAGTCCACAAATATGTTACCCCTATTTGATGGTACTAATTTGTAACTAACACTTTCCACCATAGGAATATTTTGGTAATTTTGTATGTTAAATTATATTAGTGTTAGTTAGTGGCTAGTCAATTAGAATTTGTAAGTGTTAGTTAGTACTAATTATTGTTAGTCATGACTTTAGTAATTAGAATTAATTAAGTTTGGTTGTCATAAAGAGAATATTTCTCTTAGTTTTAGAGATTCCTTTATTTAGTTAATTAGATTCCATTCATGACAAATGGAGAGAAATTTTTTTGATATTTTGGCATGACCAAACCTTACTATAAGAGATAAGTTCAATTTAGGGCTCATCCATTCATTTTATTTCAATTATTAGTCTCATTTTTTCTAAAACTTCTTCCCCAAGCAAACCCAATTTTGTACCAATTATACTCAATCCACTTTCAATTTTACTCATTCTCACCATCATGAAGATCTAGAGCATTGGAGAGCACAAAGAGATCCATAGGAGAGGAGCTTGCTAGGAGATTGTGTCTGACTCATCCTTTCCGTATCCAAATTTAAATTTCTCTAAAGAGGCTACCAAAATACTAGGTAATTCTCTCAATTTCATCAAATTCATGGTTAAGAACACCCCTTGGTCATGTAAAAATATTCTCATAGTTAGATTTGACTTCCTAATGGTAGATCTAGGCATTAGAAGCCCTCAATTTGGTAGATCTAAGTTAGTGTCATAATTTTGGGGCTCAATTGGGAGAAAGCCATAATTGTGTCCATTGAGTGTGTATTGTGTCCTAATAAGGACTAGTAATATTTATTTGATGGTGTGAAGTTGTTCTTGTGTCCAAAATTAGACACGTAGAGTCTGTATCATGATACACCATGATACGTATAGGTGGAATTGGTAAATTTGGTGTATACATGTATTTTTTTGTCCAAAATAACCCAAATTTGTCACAGTATTCAGTCTCACTTTTAGCAGCCAAAGCAACTTAGAAATGCCATAACTCCTAACTCAGGACTCCGATTAATCTCCTATTTTTAAAAAAAAGAATGGTATCGAAGTTAGATTTCCATATATATAAATTAATAAGCCAAATTCATTCTGAAACTTTCTATAAAACTGTTTGAGTGTCAGGTGTCCGAAAGACGAACATATTTTGATGTTTTTACGATTTTGGGAGCTTCCAGACACGAAAATGCGATCCGTTTGAAGTTTCAGAAAGCTAATACAAAGTGCTACGCCATAATTTAACCCAAAAATTTATTTAATAGGTCTAATAGGTGTAATATTGATTACAAGTAGAGAACTGACTATATGACATAGTCATTTTGTGTATCCTATGAGACTAGGTAGTTTGGATATCAAGTGAGTGTAGGTATCATAGGTTGCCAGCACACACACACACACACACACACACACACACACACACACACACACACACACACATATATATATATATATATATATATATATATATATATAAGTGTTAGGTAATAGGTGTTAGTTAGTGTGCGTGTTAGTGTTGGTACAAGTGGTTATCAAGTGAGCCAAGTATAGATAAGTTATGTATCAAGATATTATTTTGGGGCAAGGTACTAGTGTGATACTTGGGTACCATGAGGATATTAGTATCATGACATTCAAGTATCAAGAGTGAGGATAAGTGAGTATTGGGGCTTGAGTAAGTTATCCTATTTGGTATCAAGTATTAGTATTATAGTTAGTTGGGTAAGTACCTAGGAGGATAAGGTATTAGTTAATATACTAAGATATTGGGTGTTAGAACTAGATAATAGGTAATAATAAGATGTCATGTGCCAAGAGTAGGGTGAGTATCTTGGATGTAAGGTAAGTATAGTTTATGGTCATGGGTTAGTATCTTGGGGGTTGGTATCATATGGTACTTAATGTGGTACCATGGTACCATGTACAAACAAGTGGGATATCTGTGAGGTAAATTATAGTGTTGTATCCTAGGATGTATCAAGGTATTTAGAATACCAAGATACCAAAATATTAGAACTAGTATGAGGTAATACTAGGATACTAAGGTAAGGTTATGATATTAAGTATTGCATTAAGATACCATGTTAAGGTAGTGTCTAGCTTGGGTAATGGATTAGGTACCATGGTATGAATTAAGGTATTAGATATTGGTCAAGGTAATGGTATTAGCTAAGGTATTAGTATAGAAACTAGGATACGGGGTAATATATTAAGGTATTGGTTAAGGTAATGAGGTAATACTAAGGTATTGGCTAGGTATTAAGTGTTAGACTAAGTTATTGTATATATTAGTATATCTATATAGTATATATGATGTTATTATATTATAGCTAACTCGTATGACTTTAAAACCTAGTTTAGCCAAGGTATTGACCCTAGAACTAAGGTATTGACTAATAGTTAAGGTATTTGAGATATGGGCTAAGGTATTAGGTAAATATGTAATACTGATTAAGATACTGTGATACGGGATAAGGTAAATAGCTATAGGCCAAGGTATTGCTAGAAATTATAGTTAGAAGTATATATTAGGGTAATATATGCTAGTAACTTATTAGTATAGCCTAGAAATCTAGTATTGGCCTAGTATTAACTAGTATTGACTTGTTTGGCCTAGTTAGCACCTAAAAACCAAATAGTAACTTGTTAAGACCTAGTATAACTTTATAAACCTTATAAATTGGTAAAATCAACCTAGAAACTAGAAAATGACCTAGTTTGACTGTATTGACCTAGATTTGACCTAGTTTGACTATTATGACCTAGTTTTGACCTAGAAACCTATGTTTGAGTTAATTAAATTTATTGTTGACTTCAAAACACTATTTGAACTTGATATATCATATATAGGTTACTTGGACTCCAGTTCAGACACTATTTGATATTCATTGCTTCGAACCTCAGGCGAGTACAATCTCTGACAGTTTTTATTTATAATATCTTCTATGTTTCTTGTATCTAGTGTAGATATCCTTAATTTCTTGACACATGGTTTCCCAGATTGGTATTTTTGGATCCCGTCATGAGATGCTATTTCTTGTGTATCTTGGTATATCTTGTGCAAGTCTTGTGACTCCTGTGCATGCCTTATGATTCTTGTACATGTATAGATGCCAATTTATGAGAAAATTAGCTCCCTTCTCATAGAATTCTGTGTTATAGCTTGTCATGGTTGGATCCACTATACCAGTCGGGGGCGGGGAGTGTTAGTGTAGATATGTGATCATACTCCTTCTTGTGCATGTCCTTGTGAGTGTTGATCATACACCGCATATATGATTAACCAGGCCCTAATCCTTGTGTAAGTTCCCAAGCCGATAACATGTTGAATCTAGTACTCACTCACTTAGCTAGTTGTATTTTTTGTCTCTTGTATATGATACTCATTACTCTTGTATTTATTTATATCATTCTATATCTTGTATATTTTTTGCTCTTGTTCTAATTTTCTTGTATTTCTTTCTATTTTTTGTTACATACTCTTTATTATTTATTGGAACTACTGTTAGAGGTATGCTTCTCTCCAATCCTGACTAGATAATATTTTTCAGTTATTGTTGTGCTACACATTCCGGGATTTCAGCATGATTCTATAGACATGAGTGCTATTACACTTTGGACATTGAGGTAATAATTGTAGAGATCTAAGCTAGTACTTTTTATTCTATATTATGTCTAGTTTCTTTCCTTTGCTTTATCTTTCTTATTTATTCTGCCTTTAGATTATGGTGATTGAGTATATGATAGAACTAGTTGTATTAGTAAGATTGATAGCTAGATATTGATGACCTAGACAGCATTCTACTATCGATGCTGCAGCGTAGGCTGAACATACCTACGTACTCATGCCCGATCATGCGGGTGCGGGTTGTGACATATTTTTATGGTGGCCCATGCATGTCAGGCTTCACAACTAGTGCGATATAATGGTAGTGCAACAACTTAGTTGTACTATTGCGAGCCTGTGATAGGATATAGGATATAGGATGAGAGAATAACCAATCACAAATTAGGATTCCTTGAAAGATTTCTGGGATGACCCTTGAAAATCTTACTATAAACTCTACTTCAAAATCTATTTTCGCTTATTTTTGTTCACTCTCACTTGTTGTTATTGAATTTGATTCTTGAAGTTCATTGTTGACTTTGATTCTTATATCGAGATAAATTTTATGGACTGATTGAATAATTATGGCTCCCAAGTATTGGACAAGATGTCATATATACTTGACTTTGGTAGAGTCAATTAATTGTCTCTTTCATGTATTATTAATCAAGAAGATGTGAAACCTAGATTGATGGTCATATGGAGTGGGCAAACCATATGAACTACTAGTCATCTAGTCATAAATACTTCTAAATCAGTATACTCATATAACATGAAGTGTCCTTCCGTGTAAAGAAGCTACGAATAATAAAAGATTAATTATGTAAATGATGTAAAGATGAGGATGTTCTCTCCAGGACGGACACAATTAGTGTTTGTTCGTATGTTCGAGATTGACGTGAGATGACCCTCTTTCAGTGTCATTAATCTTCTTCTCTCCTCAGGATATCAATTGATCAGCTCATACAAAGTTGGATAGGAGAGACATTTTACGGATGCAAACCTATTACCCGGCCTATATTTGTCAACAGAACATCTTCCCCTTCCCCTTCCCCTTCCCCAAGATTGAACAGTAATTCTCGTCGCTTGGCTATCTAATTGTCAACTTCTTCTTTAGAGAATCATACTGCATGTAATAATTTATATGATACATACTGTCATTTTTGCAGAAGCATCTAGAAATAGATATGAATTACTATCTGCATTATTATTCGTGGATGTACAACCACCATCATGATGACATGTGCGGTGTGCGGGATAAATTTATTAAGGATGTACAACAGTTTCTGCAGTTCGCCAAGGCGTTCCCTCAGTACATGGATGGTACCAAAATTAAGTGTCCGTGTGTGAGATGTCGCAACAAGAAATATCATCCAGAAGTGGAAGTCACATATTATTTGTACTCGAAGGGTTTCACGCCGAATTACTATCAGTGGACCACGCACAGAGAATTTATGTCTCTAGCATCGGAGTCAGAGCCTTATGTGGAGCCGTATATGGATGTCCACGACCACGATGCTTACGACGACGGGAGGGTAAACATAGTTTATGATGCGGTGGGGCCTTATTTTAATCCGGACAATTATGATATGGTGGAACCTAGTTTCAATCCGGGTAATTATGATGCAGTTGAGGAGGCACCGAATGTCGATGCTGCAAATTTTATGGAGTTGCTGGAGACTGCAAGGACTCCACTATATCCTGGTTGTGAGGATCATTTACCGTTGGAGGTGGTTACAAGATTATTGAGCATCAAGTCCGATTTTAACATGTCGCAAGAATGCTATAATCGACTGATCGATTTGATTATAGAGATCTTGCCCGAGGGTGCAAAGTTGTCTAAAGACTTCTATCGATCTAAGAGGATGGTGAGATCGCTCTGGATGGAATACAAAAAAATCAATGCATGTCGTAACTTGTGCATGTTATACTATAAAGACGACAAGGATGAAGATGCGTACATATTCTGTGGTACTGATAGCTACAAGGCCAATGTTAGAGAAAAGTCTGTCGGTGCAAGGAAGCCTACCGATTAGATGCACTACTTGCCTTTGACGCCGTGGTTGCAGCAGTTTTTTATGGTTAAGGAGACTGCAGAAAACATGAGTTGGCATAGACGAAAACAGATCGAAGGAGTATTGGATCATCCATCCGATGGAGAAGCATGGAAGCACTTTGATCGAGAGTATCCAAATTTTGCTTCAGATTCGCGTAATGTCAGATTAGGGCTCTCTTCTGACGGTTTTACCCCATTCGGACTTTCGGACTCCCAGAATTCATGTTGGCATGTGATCGTCACTCCGTATAATCTATCACCTTGGATGTGCATGAAGACTCCGTATATGTTCCTAACCATTATTATCCCGGGTTTGAACAATCCAAAGAGGAACATCGATGTGTATTTACAGCCTTTGACAGATGAGTTGAATCAGCTGTGGGAAGTAGGTGCCAACACGTACGATATTTCTAGAAAGCAAAATTTTCAGATGATGGCAGCACTTATGTGGACCATCAACGACTTTTTGGCCTATAGAATATTATCGGGATAGAGCACCCATGGTCGTCTCTAATGCCGTATTACATGGACCATACCAAGGCTTTCCGTTTGAAACACGGAGACAAACCATGCTTCTTCGATTGTCATCGACAATTCCTGCTGAAGGATCATCCGTACTGGAGGAACATGAATGCTTTTCGTGCGGGAGTTGTGGAAAAGGCTAATCCACTGCCAAGGTGGCCTGGATACACGATATGAAAAGATGTAAAAGATTTACCAA
Organism: Iris macrosiphon; assembly: GCA_036927795.1. Taxonomy (NCBI): domain Eukaryota; kingdom Viridiplantae; phylum Streptophyta; class Magnoliopsida; order Asparagales; family Iridaceae; genus Iris; species Iris macrosiphon. The sequence goes on along the minus strand of JAYESA010000009.1, from coordinate 74,231,229 downwards.
GTGCTATCGAAGAGCCTGCTAAGGGGTATAAGTGTGACAGATTTGGTCGCACCCATAACTGGACGAAGAGGAGTATATTCTGGGATCTACTATATTGGAGCACCAATCTGATCAGACATTACCTTGATATCATGCATATCGAGAAGAATGTATTTGATAACATAATTAATACTATAATGGAGGTAAAGGGGAAGACGAAAGATAATCCGAAGGCCAGGTTGGACTTAGAAGAAATATGTAGACTCCTAGAATGCATTTGATAGAGAAGGAGAATAGAAAGTTAAAGCAACCTAAATCAGTTTTCTCAATGGAGAAAGAAGATAAAGGGAGACTTTGTAGGTGGATTCAGGGTCTAATGTTTCCAGACGGGTACGTGTCAAACTTGAGAAGATGCCTTGATCAAGGAGAACAAACTGGCGGGTATGAAGAGCCACGATTGTTACGTATTGATGGAGAGGTTAATTGTCACGTCCCAGTCCCAAAATGTCAGGAACTAGGCCACGTGTCACTGGCCAGCTGACACGTCACTAAGGGCTTAATCCACTTTGATGGACCCAAAGGAACGTGCTACGCTGTCCTAAAATACTATAAGTACAAAATAGGTATATCTATCTCATCCACAACAAAATGTCAGAAAAGCAAGTGCTGAATATATATATAAAACTGAGTTTGATACAATACACAACTAGTGAGAATACAAGCCTACTGTGTCGCAAGCTGCTGTGTCGGAAGCGGTCCCCTTGGTTGTGCTGCAGGTGGTCTCATCTGTGCCCTCGGAGCTGGAGCTGCTCCCTGAACTGCACGACGAGGACACTCCCTCAATTGATGTCTTTCAGTACCACAATACAAACAAACTCCTAGCCTCTTTCTGCAAACTTCCCAGATGTGGCCGGGCTTCTTGCAGAAGTTGCATGGAGCTTGCTGTAACTGCCTCTGCTGCTGAGGTGCCTGGTGAAAAGGTGCTCTAGCTGGAGTCTGGTTCTGCTGTGGCTGCTGGAAAGGTCTGGACTGGAAATGAGGACGTTTGGCAGATACTGCACTGCCGTTAGCCCCCAGAAAAGAATCACGGTCTTTCTTGGTCTTCAAACCCAGATCCCGCTCAACCTTGCGTGCCTCCGCAAGTATCTCCGAGTATGTCTCATAAAAAGACGGAATGAGAATCTTCACCTCCCAGTTTAGACCCTCTCGGAAACGAATAGCTCGAACCTCCGGCTCCCTCACCAGATACTCTGCAAATCGGCTCAGCCTACCGAACTCTGCAGCGTATTCCTCCACAGACATGCTTCCCTGAATGAGACTCTCAAATTGTCTCCCCAAGTCAAGCCTGTCTATCCGGGCGAAAAACTTCTTCTTGAAAAGGTCCCTGAATACCTCCCAAGATTGTCCTGCGTCAACTAGAACCGGCTCATTCCTGAACCAGGTACGAGCGACGTCGAACAGTTGAAGTCCTACCGCCTCAACCTTCAGATCTTCAGAAAGACGGGACACCCTCATAAGACGCTCAATGTCCTCGAGCCAATCATCAGCATAGACGATGCCCTCCGTCCCTTTGAAAACCCTAGGCTCCAGTTTCTTGAAGTCCTGAATATTGCCTGGCCGAAGCTGAGCAACATGAGGAACAATCTGCTGCTGGACCGGAACTCCTCTCTCAACTACAGCACGAGCAAGCTGATGAGCACTCTCGATGCCCTGCCGTAGAACGTCGATCTGCCTCTGATGTGCCTCTGACTGAGCCCTCTGTGCCTCGAGCATCTCACGAAACAGAGTAAACATCTGTGACGCCTCTGCTGGCACAGGAGGTGGAGGTGGAAGCCCCTCAGATACAGCTGGCACAGTCCTCTGAGTGGGTGGTGGACCTCCGAAAGCAGCTGACACTCCAATCACCGGAGAAGTGACTGGTGCAGGCCCTCGGGATGTCGCAGACCTCTCAGAAGCTGCTCTCCCCTGCTGTGATCTAGTCTTAGGCGGCATCCTGAGACAAAGCGAAAGAAAGAATCAATATAGCACAAGATGTAAGATATTCAAGGAAAGGACAAGTTTAAGGGATCAAGTATCAATATCAAAGGAGAATAGTTGAATCAAAAGAATTTTCCTAGATGTGATTGAGTATCTCAGCCTATATCCTATATCCTATCGCAGGCTCGCAGTAGTACAACTAAGTTATCGCACTACCACGAAATCACATACTTGCGAAGCTAGACCTGCATGGGCCACCACCAAAAACGTGTCACGACCCGCACCCGGTGTAAGGGTACTAGTCGAAAACAACGCCCAGCCTACGCCGCAGAATCGGCGGTAGAACGCTGTCTAGATAAACTATCTAACAATATAATGAACCACCAATAATGATAGTATACTCAATCACAGAACTAAGGTGGAAATGAGCACGAATCAGATAAAGAATAGAATAGTCACAATACAACTCATGAGTCTAAAATAATACATCAATGAGTCTGAAGAAAATTACAGAAATATGCTGGAGACAAATCCAGTACAAAGAATACTACAAAACTATAAAGCTACAACTCCAGGGTCAACTGTCTCAGTTGGGATAAGTTTCTCTTGAGCTAGGGTCTCAGAATCTAAACCCACAACATCCTGGGGTCCATAATAGGTAGGGTACTCCTCAGTGTCATCTGGAAAAATATATCCAGTCAGGAAAGGAGCAAAGTACAACCCTAACAGCAGTTCTCAAATAATGATAAAAACTATGTAACAGTAAATAGTTATGGATAAACAAGATGCATAAATAGATACAAGAATGTATAGACAATAAGGAAATACTGGAAAGAAATACAATAATGAACAATATGCTGATGGAACAAGAATACTAATGACTAAGTGTGTAAGTACTAGCTTTAACATGTGATCGGCTTGGGAACTTGCATAAGAGTATGATGGCCTGGCTGATTATACGTGCGGTGTATGATCAACACTCACAAGGAACAAGACATGCACAAGGAGGGTATGATCACATATCTACACTAAAATACTCCCCACCCCGACTGGTATAATAGATCCAACCACGGTACGTTATGGCACTAGATTCCCCAAGAAGATAGCTAGTCTCCCCGAGAATCGGTGTCTGTACATGTACAAGATAACCAATGAAACAATACTTGCACCATATACACCATATACCAAGGAATAACATCTCATGACGAGATCCGGATATACCAATCCGTGTAACCATAGTGTCAAGAGAACATGTAAATCTACACTAGATACAACGAACATAGAGGATATCATAAATGAGAAACTATCAGAGAATGTACTCGCCTGAAATCCAAAGAACAGTCTCACAGATGTCTGACTCGGTGCCTCGAAGACCTAGATATGGAATACCACATTAATACAAGGTCCCGGAAAGAGAACAAGTCAAACTAGGCAACTTCTAGGCCAATAAGTCAATTCTAAGTCAAAAGTCAACTATGGTCAACTCTAAAGTCCACTAAAGTCAAACATGGTCAAACCCAAAGTCAACCTCACAAGACATTTATAAAATAATATAGAGATAAACTACAATAATTTAGGAATCAAATTAGATTCAAAAAGAACTCACACAAAGTATACTAATAATACAATTAATATATACCCTAAAATAATATATATACAACCCAACATTTATATAAATAACATAATATATTATTACAATTATTATTCCTCACAAAACACATATATATATACATATATATATATACAATTATAATATATAATATATACATTAAATCTGTCAAAGCGTCATTGAAAAACAGTGAATAAAATAGGATTAAATCAAAACAGTTTAAATAGTGACAGTCGAGACTGTCACCGAAGGACTGTCACCGAAACCCAAATAATAAACTGCCACTGCTTTGGTTTTCGCTGACAGTTAAACTGTCGCGAAAAAGCGTCGCAGAAAAGCTGCTGTTTCCCGCTGCTGCAATTAATGACAGGTTTGTCATTAATTGCCCGAAGGCTACAGCGGCTGCTATTAGTCGGCTAATTAATGACAGTTTTTACTGTCATTAATTCACTGTCACTAAAACAAGTTATATATATATAATTATATATATAAAAACAGAATATATAAAACAATATATATATATATATATATAAACAGAATATATAAAACAGTATATATATATATATATAAACCATTAATACAAAAATGTACATATATATATTAATATACACATAAACTTATACCTTCAAATATTTAACAAAGAACATATAATTTACATGGCTAGAAGCACACCTAAAATATTTACATTAATATCCAAATAATTACATAATAATTATAAATAATATAATTACACAATTAAACATACAAATATATTTTATAAAATATTTTATGCATAAATTATATTATTTAACAAGTAGTAACATATATATTTGTATGCAAGAAAGCTACATATTATATTGTACATAATATTAGCACACACAAAATATAGATCCATGCTACAATAATTACTATAATAAATACACAAAATAAATATTTAATATCTATATATATTTATTAATTATGAAATAAGAATTGAACCACAATTAATTAGATCTATACAAAAATACACACAATTGGAGAGTATCTCACCGTATCCCACTAGATCTAGGATACGCATGCGACACGAGTCCAACACACAACTAAATGCACCCCGAAGGACACAAACAGATCACAAATAATATTTATGAACAAATCAAAGCGTCAAAAGTAGATCTATGTGTCCGTGTCAAAATACGACATGTTCAAAGTCCCGTGTCGGAGGAAAACCCCCAAATGACACGTATCACCAAATAGTTGGGATACGAACCACAAGTATCCCAATATGGACACGATACTAGCCTCAAACACAAATCTCATGTTCAATTGATCTATAGGATCAATTGACACACACAACAAAATATAAATTCGGAATTCCAACAAAATTGACACAAAAAGCACCATAACTTTCTCCATGGGTCTCCTATGAACACAAAACAAAGTCCTATGGGTACTACATACATATAGGTTGATTTTACATGATTAAATCTCAGATTTAGAAGCTATTTAAATGGGAAAATCTGAATTATACCTATTGGAAGATGGATTCCCAATGAAACCTCCAATTGAGATGAACTTGCTTCCAAATTGTAGATCCTTGCTCCTCTTTGTAGATCCTTGCTTCCTTCTTCTAGATTCTTGTTTTCTTCTTCTCTAATGGTGAATTGGGAAGAATTTGGAATGAATTTGGTAGGGAATTGGATTGGGAATGGAGGGAATTTGGTAGTGGGAGAATTCTAGATCTAGATTTGGAATGAAATGGGAGGAGAGAGAAATTTCCCCCCCTCCTATATAGGCCGGCCATAGCCCCTCCCCCAAGCAATTATAAAATGTCCAATGTACCCCTTGGGGCCTCTCATGAAGAAATAATTAAGGAAGGAAGCTTCTAGTCTAATCATTTAATTAATTTAATCCATCTCCTTAACTATGGACTTTCTAAATGGGCCAAGTCTAACTAATTAATTCATGTTGGTCCATGGGTCCAAACTAAACTAGTTGGGTCCACTAAAATAAGTCTAAAATAATTAAATAATAACTAACAACAATTAAATAATACAACAAATAATTATTTACCATGCACAATATTTATTTAAATAAGAAATTACCAAAATACCCTTTTCCTAAAATGTGGTAGTGACAAGTCTACCCTCCTTAAAATAATTTTGTTCTCGAAATTCAAAGACGAAAACTACCCCCAGAAAAACACAGAACAGAACTAAAGAATCACAACTAACTAATGAACATAACATAACAATGAACAGAACATAACTAGAAATAACATACCTCAAGGTACAAACAAATATGGATAACGCTCTCGCATGTCATCCTCTCTCTCCCAGGTAGACTCCCCCGGAGAGTGATGCCTCCATGCGACGCGCACCAAAGGAATAGTCTGGTTCCTCAGCACCTTCTCTCTCCGATCCAGAATTCCAACTGGCTGCTCTGGATAGCTAAGAGTAGGGCCCACCTCTATCTCTGAGTGATCCAATACATGACTAGGATCTGCCACGTATCGTCTCAACTGCGACACATGAAACACGTTGTGCACTCCCTCCAATGCAGGTGGCAAGTTTAGTCTATAAGCAACTGCACCGACCCTCTCTAGAATAGTGAAAGGTCCAATGAATCGCGGACTAAGCTTTCCGCCTCCACCGAAGCGAATCGTGCCTCGTGTCGGAGAAATCCTCAGAAACACCAAACCACCCACCTAGAACAAAGCACCACCTTAAGAACTTATCTATAACAAACAACCAAGAACAAGCACACAAAATAAAATTTAAACTATACCTCAAACTCCAAGGGTCTCCGATGGCTATCGGCCCAATGCCGTTGTCTGTCCTGCGCCACTCGAAGTCTGTCTCTGATCAACTGAACCTTCTCTGCTGCATCCACAACCATCTCTGGCCCAAGCAAAACTCTCTCTCCAACATCGTCCCAAGACAAAGGAGTACGACACCTCCGACCATATAGAGCTTCAAAAGGTGACATCTCTATACTGGCCTGGTAACTGTTGTTGTAAGCAACTCTACCAAATGGAGATGGTCCTCCCAAGAACTCCCAAAATCTAGTACACAAGTGCGCAACATATCCTCGAGAGTCTGAATAGTCCTCTCTGACTGCCCATCTGTCTGGGGATGATATGCAGTACTGAACTTGAGCTGAGTGCCCAAACTCTCCTGCAAACTCCTCCAGAAATGAGAAGTGAAACGACTATCTCGATCTGAGACTATGCTGACGGGAACTCCATGTATCCTAACGATCTGCCTCACATATATCTCTGCCAGCTTCTCCGTAGACAAACCCACCTTGAAAGGCAAAAAGTGGGCCGACTTGGTCAATCTATCAACAATGACCCAAATCGCGTCTTTCCCTCCTGGAGATCGTGGTAGTCCGGACACAAAATCCATAGTAATGTGTTCCCACTTCCACTCTGGAATGGGTAATGGCTGAAGTAAACCTCCTGGCCTCTGCCTCTCGGCTTTCACCTGCTGGCACACTAAGCATCTGGATACAAACTGTGCCACTTCCCTCTTCATGCCATACCACCACACACTCTCTCGCATATCCCGATATATCTTGTTAGCACCTGGATGTATAGAATACTGAGAGCGATGCGCTTCCTGCAACACCTCCTCGCGCAACTCCCCACTAGGCACACACAATCTAACTCCATGCCTTAAGGATCCATCCTCTGCAATAGTGAAATCATCCTCCAATCCTGCTCTCACCTGAGCTCTGATACTCCTCAAAGATACATCATCATACTGTGCTGCCTTGATCCTATCCATCAAATCTGAATGTATCTGCAATCCCCATATCTGCATAGCACCACCCGGAACAATCACCTCAATGCCCAAGCTCTCCAAGTCCTCCAACAAATATCGATCCTGCGTCAAGAACATAGCTACCGGATACCTGCTCAAAGCATCGGCAACTACATTGGCCTTCCCAGGATGATATTGCAAAGAGATATCAAAATCCTTCATCAGTTCCAACCACCGACGCTGCCTCATGTTCAACTCCTTCTGCGTGAAAATGTACTTCAAGCTTTTGTGGTCTGTGAAGATCTCCACACGCTCTCCGTACAAATAATGTTTCCACAACTTCAGGGCGAATATGACAGCTGCCAACTCCAAATCATGGGTAGGATAGTTCTTTTCATGAGGACGCAATTGCCTGGATGCATAGGCAATCACTTTCCCATGCTGCTGAAGAACACAACCTAAACCCTTTCCCGATGCATCACTATAAATAGTGAAACCTCCGGACCCTGATGGCAACGTCAAAATAGGAGCAGACGTCAACCTCTTCTTCAACTCCTCAAAAGCGGCCTGGCAATCTTCCGTCCAAACAAACTCCACATCCTTCCTTGTGAGTCTGGTCATCGGCTCGGCAATCCTCAAAAAATCTTGCACAAACTTTCTGTAGTAGCCTGCCAATCCCAAGAAACTCCTGATCTCTGCTACCAAACTCGGAGTCTTCCAAGATTCCACTGCTGAAATCTTCTTCGGATCCACTGAAATACCATCACCAGTCACAACATGCCCCAAGAATTCCACCTTGTCCAAGAAAAACTCATATTTGGACAACTTTCCATACAGCTTCTCCTTCCTCAGCACATCCAACACAATCCTCAAATGCTCCTCATGCTCCTCCGGTGTCCTCGAGTATATGAGTATGTCGTCGATGAACACCACCACGAACTTGTCAAGGTACTGGTGGAACACCTTGTTCATCAAGTTCATAAATACCGCCGGTGCATTAGTCAAACCAAACAGCATCACCATAAACTCGTACTGACCATACCGAGTTCTAAAAGCAGTCTTCGGTATGTCCCCCGGCTTCACCTTCACCTGATGGTAGCCTGATCTCAAATCTATCTTAGAAAATACCTTGGCACCACTCAACTGATCAAACAGATCATCAATCCGTGGCAAAGGATACTTATTCTTGATAGTGAGATTATTCAAAGCCCTGTAATCAATGCACATACGCACCGATCCATCCTTCTTCGGTACAAACAATACCGGGGCTCCCCATAGTGAAGAACTCGATCTGATAAACCCCTTATCCTGTAATTCGTCCACCTGCTTCTTCAACTCGACCAGCTCGCTGTTGTTTACTCTATAGACATGCTGCGAAATCGGTTCTGCACCTGGCACCAAGTCTATAGAAAATTCAACATCTCGATCTGGCGGCAATCCTGGCAATTCTTCAGGAAACACATCCAAAAATTCTGCTATCAACGGATGTGGCAACTCCTTGTCTTCCACCATAGCTCCACAAATAATGCCTTCTTCCTGCTCCGCAGTTCCTCTAGCAAACTCAAACTCTGGCTCTCCTGGCGGACCAAACAAAACTCTACCTCCTCTACAATCTATGCTAGCACGGTGCCTACTCAACCAATCCATCCCGAGTACAATGTCGTAGCTCGGAAGTGGCATTACAAGTAGACACGCACTCAACTCCTGGCCTCCCAGAGTAACTCTCCGATCTTTGCAAATATCATTAACCAGGATAATGCCTCCCCCGGTCATGATCTTGCAAGTCCTAAGCAAAGACTCAGCTACCAAACCATGCTTTAGAGCAAAAGAAACAGATACAAAACTATGGGAAGCACCACTATCAAACAAAGCTAAAGCTGGAATGGAATCAAGAAGAATAGAACCTGCGATGACATCTCCGGTGGGTTCCTCCTCTTCGACTGTCATAGCAAACGCTCGTCCCTGCCGAGCACCTCCCTGCTGCTGATGCTGGACAAAACGCTGCTGCTGTGTCGGAAGCGGTCCCCTCGGTTGTGCTGCAGGTGGTCTCATCTGTGCCTTCGGAGCTGGAGCTGCTCCCTGAACTGCACGACGAGGATACTCCCTCAATTGATGTCTTTCAGTACCACAATACAAACAAACTCCTAGCCTCTTTCTGCAAACTTCCCAGATATGGCCGGGCTTCTTGCAGAAGTTGCATGGAGCTTGCTGTAACTGCCTCTGCTGCTGAGGTGCCTGGTGAAAAGGCGCTCTAGCTGGAGTCTGGTTCTGCTGTGGCTGCTGGAAAGGTCTGGACTGGAAATGAGGACGTTTGGCAGATACTGCACTGCCGTTGGCCCCCAGAAAAGAATCACGGTCTCTCTTGGTCTTCAAACCCAGATCCCGCTCAACCTTGCGTGCCTTCGCAAGTATCTCCGAGTATGTCTCATAAAAAGACGGAATGAGAATCTTCACCTCCCAGTTTAGACCCTCTCGGAAACGAATAGCTCGAACCTCCGGCTCCCTCACCAGATACTCTGCAAATCGGCTCAGCCTACCGAACTCTGCAGCATATTCCTCCACAGACATGCTTCCCTGAATGAGACTCTCAAATTGTCTCCCCAAGTCAAGCCTGGCTATCCGGGCGAAAAACTTCTTCTTGAAAAGGTCCCTGAATACCTCCCAAGATTGTCCTGCGTCAACTAGAACCGGCTCATTCCTGAACCAGGTACGAGCGACGTCGAACAGTTGAAGTCCTACCGCCTCAACCTTCAGATCTTCAGAAAGACGGGACACCCTCATAAGACGCTCAATGTCCTCGAGCCAATCATCAGCATAGACGATGCCCTCCGTCCCTTTGAAAACCCTAGGCTCCAGTTTCTTGAAGTCCTGAATGTTGCCTGGCCGAAGCTGAGCAACCTGAGGAACAACCTGCTGCTGGACCGGAACTCCTCTCTCAACTACAGCACGAGCAAGCTGATGAGCACTCTCGATGCCCTGCCGTAGAACGTCGATCTGCCTCTGATGTGCCTCTGACTGAGCCCTCTGTGCCTCGAGCATCTCACGAAACAGAGTAAACATCTGTGACGCCTCTGCTGGCACAGGAGGTGGAGGTGGAAGCCCCTCAGATACAGCTGGCACAGTCCTCTGAGTGGGTGGTGGACCTCCGAAAGCAGCTGACACTCCAATCACCGGAGAAGTGACTGGTGCAGGCCCTCGGGATGTCGCAGACCTCTCAGAAGCTGCTCTCCCCTACTGTGATCTAGTCTTAGGCGGCATCCTGAGACAAAGCGAAAGAAAGAATCAATATAGCACAAGATGTAAGATATTCAAGGAAAGGACAAGTTTAAGGGATCAAGTATCAATATCAAAGGAGAATAGTTGAATCAAAAGAATTTTCCTAGATGTGATTGAGTATCTCAGCCTATATCCTATATCCTATCGCAGGCTCGCGGTAGTACAACTAAGTTGTCACACTACCACGACATCACATACTTGTGAAGCTAGACCTGCATGGGCCACCACCAAAAACGTGTCACGACCCGCACCCGGTGTAAGGGTACTAGTCGAAAACAACGCCCAGCCTACGCCGCAGAATCGGCGGTAGAACGCTGTCTAGATAAACTATCTAACAATATAATGAACCACCAATAATGATAGTATACTCAATCACAGAACTAAGGTGGAAATGAGCACGAATCAGATAAAGAATAGAATAGTCACAATACAACTCATGAGTCTAAAATAATACATCAATGAGTCTGAAGAAAATTACAGAAATATGCTGGAGACAAATCCAGTACAAAGAATACTACAAAACTATAAAGCTACAACTCCAGGGTCAACTGTCTCAGTTGGGATAAGTTCCTCTTGAGCTAGGGTCACAGAATCTAAACCTACAATATCCTGGGGTCCATAATAGGTAGGGTACTCCTCAGTGTCATCTGGAAAAATATATCCAGTCAGGAAAGGAGCAGAGTACAACCCTAACAGCAGTTCTCAAATAATGATAAAAACTATGTAACAGTAAATAGTTGTGGATAAACAAGATGCATAAATAGATACAAGAATGTATAGACAATAAGGAAATACTGGAAAGAAATACAATAATGAACAATATGCTGATGGAACAAGAATACTAATGACTAAGTGTGTGAGTACTAGCTTTAACATGTGATCGGCTTGGGAACTTGCACATGAGTATGATGGCCTGGCTGATTATACGTGCGGTGTATGATCAACACTCACAAGGAACAAGACATGCACAAGGAGGGTATGATCACATATCTACACTAAAATACTTCCCACCCCGACTGGTATAATAGATCCAACCACGGTACGTTATGGCACTAGATTCCCCAAGAAGATAGCTAGTCTCCCCGAGAATCGGTATCTGTACATGTACAAGATAACCAATGAAACAATACTTGCACCATATACACCATATACCAAGGAATAACATCTCATGACGAGATCCGGATATACCAATCCGTGTAACCATAGTGTCAAGAGAACATGTAAATCTACACTAGATACAACGAACATAGAGGATATCATAAATGAGAAACTATCAGAGAATGTACTCGCCTGAAATCCAAAGAACAGTCTCACAGATGTCTGACTCGGTGCCTCGAAGACCTAGATATGGAATACCACATTAATACAAGGTCCCGGAAAGAGAACAAGTCAAACTAGGCAACTTCTAGGCCAATAAGTCAATTCTAAGTCAAAAGTCAACTATGGTCAACTCTAAAGTCCACTAAAGTCAAACATGGTCAAACCCAAAGTCAACCTCACAAGACATCTATAAAATAATATAGAGATAAACTACAATAATTTAGGAATCAAATTAGATTCAAAAAGAACTCACACAAAGTATACTAATAATACAATTAATATATACCCTAAAATAATATATATACAACCCAACATTTATATAAATAACATAATATATTATTACAATTATTATTCCTCACAAAACACATATATATATACATATATATATATACAATTATAATATATAATATATACATTAAATCTGTCAAAGCGTCATTGAAAAACAGTGAATAAAATAGGATTAAATCAAAACAGTTTAAATAGTGACAGTCGGGACTGTCACCGAAGGACTGTCACCGAAACCCAAATAATAAACTGCCACTGCTTTGGTTTTCGCTGACAGTTAAACTGTCGCGGAAAAGCGTCGCAGAAAAGCTGCTGTTTCCCGCTGCTGCAATTAATGACAGGTTTGTCATTAATTGCCCGAAGGCTACAGCGGCTGCTATTAGTCGGCTAATTAATGACAGTTTTTACTGTCATTAATTCACTGTCACTAAAACAAGTTATATATATATAATTATATATATAAAAACAGAATATATAAAACAATATATATATATATATATATATATAAACAGAATATATAAAACAGTATATATATATATATATATATATATATATATATATATATATATATATATATATAAACCATTAATACAAAAATGTACATATATATATTAATATACACATAAACTTATACCTTCAAATATTTAACAAAGAACATATAATTTACATGGCTAGAAGCACACCTAAAATATTTACATTAATATCCAAATAATTACATAATAATTATAAATAATATAATTACACAATTAAATATACAAATATATTTTATAAAACATTTTATGTATAAATTATATTAATTAACAAGTAGTAACATATATATTTGCATGCAAGAAAGCTACATATTATATTGTACATAATATTAGCACACACAAAATATAGATCCATGCTACAATAATTACTATAATAAATACACAAAATAAATATTTAATATCTATATATATTTATTAATTATGAAATAAGAATTGAACCACAATTAATTAGATCTATACAAAAATACACACAATTGGAGAGTATCTCACCGTATTCCACTAGATCTAGGATATGCATGCGACACGAGTCCAACACACAACTAAATGCACCCCGAAGGACACAAACAGATCACAAATAATATTTATGAACAAATCAAAGCGTCAAAAGTAGATCTATGTGTCCGTGTCAAAATACGACATGTTCAAAGCCCCGTGTCGGAGGAAAACTCCCAAATGACACGTATCACCAAATAGTTGGGATACGAACCACAAGTATCCCAATATGGACACGACACTAGCCTCAAACACAAATCTCATGTTCAATTGATCTATAGGATCAATTGACACACACAACAAAATATAAATTCAGAATTCCAACAAAATTGACACAAAAAGTACCATAACTTTCTCCATGGGTCTCCTATGAACACAAAACAAAGTCCTATGGGTACTACATACATATAGGTTGATTTTACATGATTAAATCTCAGATTTAGAAGCTATTTAAATGGGAAAATCTGAATTATACCTATTGGGAGATGGATTCCCAATGAAACCTCCAATTGAGATGAACTTGCTTCCAAATTGTAGATCCTTGCTCCTCTTTGTAGATCCTTGCTTCCTTCTTCTAGATCCTTGTTTTCTTCTTCTCTAATGGTGAATTGGGAAGAATTTGGAATGAATTTGGTAGGGAATTGGATTGGGAATGGAGGGAATTTGGTAGTGGGAGAATTCTAGATCTAGATTTGGAATGAAATGGGAGGAGAGAGAAATTTCCCCCCTCCTATATAGGCCGGCCATAGCCCCTCCCCCAAGCAATTGTAAAATGTCCAATGTACCCCTTGGGGCCTCTCATGAAGAAATAATTAAGGAAGGAAGCTTCTAGTCTAACCATTTAATTAATTTAATCCATCTCCTTAACTATGGGCTTTCTAAATGGGCCAAGTCTAACTAATTAATTCATGTTGGTCCATGGGTCCAAACTAAACTAGTTGGGTCCACTAAAATAAGTCTAAAATAATTAAATAATAACTAACAACAATTAAATAATACAACAAATAATTATTTACCATGCACAATATTTATTTAAATAGGAAATTACCAAAATACCCTTTTCCTAAAATGTGGTAGTGACAAGATGGTAGGTTAGGGTTGGGGGTGGCCGAGAGTGCTGCGGGGGCTAGGGCGGCCGGAGCAGGCGTCGTGGGGCGGTGAGGAGGGGTGGTCCGGTGGAGGGAAGGATGGCGAAGCGTTTGGGAATGGTGGCGGTGGTCGACGACGGCCGGAGGCGGCGCTGGGGGTGGATGGGAGTGGTGGTGGTGCTGTGGACAGTGAGGGAAGGGGGAGGTTACGGGGGCTGTGGCCGGCGGAGCAGGGCGGCGCTGGCGGTGGGGCTTGGCCGGAGGGGAGATGGGGTCAGGACGGAGGGTCGGGCAGGGTTTGGCCGGAGGCGGTGGTCGGAGGTGGCGGAGGGAAGGGGCTGTAGGGATTTGTAAGGGAGGGGTTAGGGTTTATATAGGAATTGAGGGAATGGCAATTTCGTAATTATGGGAAAGTTTAGGGTTAAATTGGTAATTTGATATTTTATAATATTTTTACAGGATTTCTCTGGATTCTTATGGTGGGTCCCTCACACCTATGGTCTTGCCAATAGGATTAGGCCACCTAGCATGCAATTTTGCATAAAGACCCCTAACTTTTTAATAATTGCATAAATGCATGAATTTGATATTTTGCGTAATTTCGTAATTTATCTGATTTTAAATACTGATTTTCCGAAATTCTAAATTGTACAAAAATGAGGGAAAATAGCTGGGGAAAATGTTTTGGACAGTGTGGGGTGAGTTTGGGTAGATGCAGGGTCTGATTCTGCAGGTGATACGGATCCTCGTATTTATTAATTAATAAATACTGCGCACGGTGTTCACTAATTATTTAGAGGCTATTAGGGTCATAATTTCTCTACGGTGTCAATACACTAATTGTAGTATATTCAGTCTAGAATATTATCGTATTTTTGTTTGGGCAAAACAGGTGCCTACTGGTCCTCAAATCTCTAGGGGTACAGAGATGGGTAAAGAGCAAAAAATTAAATAGGAAATAAATACGTACGTTTGTAACGATATTTGTACGACTAAAACGAAGCATCAAACAAGGTTTCTGGAAGTTGCACAAAATATAAAAAAAATAGTCTAACAAGTCTAGGGCAGGTATGTAAAATTTGTTTAGGGTTTAACAGCTAGTGGGATGTCCTAATTAATTGTGTAATGAACAGGTGCACAATCAATATATTATAAATAAAACTTTTTTTAAAAAGGTGCTATAATTCTAATTAGTCTAAACTAATTCTAAATTTCTGAAATCTGGTCGAGGGAGTTTACAATCTACCCTCCTTAGAATATTTCGTCCTCGAAATAAAAACACACATATAATAAAAAAATTTAATTAAGGATATATGGTGATTAAGAGAGATTGAGTTTGAAATATTGGACATACCCTGGTTTTGAAATAGATGGGGATAACGCTGACGAATATCCTCTTCTCGTTCCCAGGTGGATTCACCTGGTGCATGATGTCTCCATGCAACACGAACGAGAGGAATAGTCTGGCCTCACAATACTTTCTCGCTACGGTCCAGGATTTCTACAGGCTCCCCCTGATATGATAAGCTTGGCCCGATGGTGATCTCTGAATAGTCCAGGCTCCCCCTGGAATGTACCTCCTCAGCTGAGATACGTGGAAGATGTCATGTACTCCCTCCAAGGTCTGAGGTAGAGCTAGCCTGTAAGCAACTTCTCCGACACGATCTAGCACATCGAAGGGTCCAATGTACCTTAGACTTAGTTTCCCTCTTCCTCCAAATCTGATAGTTCCTCGAGTAGGTGAGATCTTCAAGAACACATGCTCCCCTACTTGGAACTCTAGAGGTCGGCGATGAATGTTGGCCCAGTGCTTCTGCCTGTCTTGTGCAGCTCGTAGGTGTCCCTGGATCTTCTTTACTTTCTCCACCGTACGAATAATCAGTTCTGGTCCCAAGATCTGTCTCTCGCCTATATCGCTCCAGCATACTGGGGAACGGCATTTTCTTTCATACAAAGCTTCAAAGGAAACCATTTGAATGCTCGCTTGATAGCTGTTGTTGTAGAAAAATTCTACCAGGTGTAGATGATCTTCCCATAATCCGCTGAAATCAAGCATGCAGGCTCTTAACATATCTTCAAGTGTCTGGATGGTACGTTCTGATTGGCCATCTGTTTGTGGGTGATACGAGGTGCTGAACTTGAGGCGGGTACCAAGACTTTCTTGCATACTTCGCCAAAAGTAAGATATAAATCTTGTATCTCTGTCAGATACTATGCTGACTGGTACTCCATGCAGACGCACTATCTCTTTCATGTACATGTCCGCCAAGATTTCTGTAGATTGTCCGACTCTGAAAGGTAGGAAATTTGCAGCCTTTGTGAGTCTATCTACGATTACCCATACAGCATTACGACCACTGGGACTTCTTGGGAAGCCCATAACAAAGTCCATCGTAATGTATTTCCATTTCCACTCGGATATTGGGAGGGGTTGAAGTAGACCGGCAGATCTCTGATGCTCAGCCTTGACTTGTTGACACACCAGGCATTTGGCCACAAAGCGTGCTATCTCCCGCTTTATTCCATGCCACCAGTAATATTGTCGCAGATCTCTGTACATCTTTGTGCCTCCTGGATGTATAGAGTATGTTGAGCTATGAGCTTCTGACATCAGCTCATTACGAAGTTCTCTATTTGGAACATAAAGACGATCACCACATCTTAGAGTCCCATCTTCGTGTATGCGACATCCAGTCTGAATTCCAGCCTCTGTTCTTTGTCGAAGCCTCTGAAATCTTACATCTGTTGGTAGAGCAGTTTTGATTCTTTCTACCAAGGTTGATTGCAGCTGATAGTTTGATAATTGGCCGTCAAGTCCTGGCATAATGACCTCTATTCCCAAATTTTCTAGATCTCTCAGAAGACCTGGTTGGGTGATCATAAAGAATGCCGAGGGTCTTCTGCTTAGAGCATCTGCCACCACATTAGCTTTCCCTGGATGGTACTGTAGATCAATTTTGAAATCCGCCATCACTTCGAGCCATCGTCTTTGTCTCAGATTTAGGTCCTCCTGGGTATAGACATACTTCAGACTTTTATGATCGGTGAATATCTCCACTCGTTCGCCATATAGATAGTATCTCCATAGCTTTAGGGCGAAGATGACTGCGGCAAGCTCCAGGTCGTGAGTGGGGTAATTCTTCTCATGAGTCCTCAACTGTCTTGAGGCATAAGCTACAACCTTCCCATGTTGCATTAAGACACAACCAAATCCTTTTCCGGATGCATCGCTATATATGACGAAATCTCCGGATCCAGATGGTATAGTCAAGATGGGAGCTGTAGTCAGACGCTTCTTCAAGTCATCAAAAGCTGTCTGGCAATCTTCAGTCCATATGAACTCCTGCTCCTTGCGGGTAAGACGAGTAATCGGCTCCGCGATTCTTGCAAAGTTTTCTACGAATCGCCGGTAATATCCGGCAAGTCCTAGAAAGCTTCTCACCTCTGAGACGTTGGTCGGGGTTGGCCACGTCTCGACAGATGAGATCTTTGCTGGGTCTACCGAGATGCCTTCTCCTGTGATAACGTGTCCAAGAAATGTGACACGGTCAAGGAAGAATTCACACTTGCTCATCTTAGCATAAAGGCTCTCCCGTCTCAGCGTCTCTAATACCAACCTTAAGTGCTCTTCATGCTCCTCATGGCTCTTTGAATACACCAGAATGTCGTCGATGAAGACTACCACAAACTGGTCCAGATATTGGTGGAAGACTCTGTTCATCAGGTTCATGAATACGACAGGTGCATTAGTGTCCAAAAGGCATCACCAGGAACTCGTAATGACCATAACGAGTCCTGAATGCTGTCTTTGGAATATCTTTCCTCCGTACCTTGACCTGATGATAACCTGATCTCAAGTCTATCTTCGAGAATACCACGGCTCCTGTTAGTTGATCGAACAGGTCGTCAATTCTCGGCAAGGGGTACTTGTTTTTTATTGTCGGAGCGTTGAGGGCTCTGTAATCAATGCACATGCGATATGTTCCGTCCTTCTTTGGTACAAACAATACTGGTGCTCCCCAGGGTGATACACTAGGACGAACAAATCCCTTGATCTGTAATTCCTCCAGTTGAAGCTTTAGCTAGTCAAGCTCCTTCTTCGCCAGTCGGTATACATTGGAGGATACTGGTGCAGCTCCGGGTATCAGCTCAATAATGAACTCCACTTCTCTGTCAGGCGGTAGGCCTGGCAATTCTTCTGGAAATACGTCCTCGAACTCTGCTATAATTGAGGGAAGTGCTGTCTCCATCGCCATGTAAGCTCTAGGAGTCTGGCCTACTCCTTGCTCAATGGTTCCTCAAATATATTCGAACTCTGGGTGATCTGGGGGTCTAAAGATAACACTACCCTTTCGGCAGTCTAGGATAGCATTGTTCTGGCTTAGCCAGTCTATGCCTAAGACAACATCGAAATTTGGCATTGGAAGTACCAAAAATCGCGCTCTTAGTCCTCTACTACAAACAACTACCGGACAGGTTTCGATAATGTTGGTAACTGGAATAATACCTCCTCCAGTAAGTATTTTCCAACACTTGGGTAGCGGGAAAGTGGATAGCTTGTGCATGGCTACGAAACTACTGGATATGAAAGACAAAGTAGCCCCAGAATCGAACAATATAGTTGCAGGTAATGATGCAACTAAAATGGTACCTGTTATAGTTTCCCCTTCAGGCTCTTCTGCAACGGCAGCTAACGCAAAGGCTTGACCCTGTCTTTGTCCTCCGGCTTGTTGTCGGGTCTTGAACTGGGCCTCCTGAGTAGGCAAGGGTGCTCCTCGCTGATATCCTCCTGATGTGGAGGGTAGCATCTTCTGGGCTTGTGCTCCTGGCTTCTGTCCTTGCTGAGGTGCTGCATCTCTGCATTGTGGGCAGTCTTTGGCCATGTGTTGGCTAGCTCCACATAGCAGGCATAATCCGTTCTTCTTTCTCCAGTCTCTCATAAAATGCCCCTTTTTGCCACAAAAGTGGCAAATCGGGAGCTCCTTCTTCTGATAGGGTCCCGTTGTTTGCTGCGTCTGATATTGTGGATGACGGATCGGTCCTCCTGCTCCTTGCTGGTTCTTGGCTGAGAAGGTTGGATTTGAGCGTCTGGCTCCTCGGCCAATGGCTTCTTGCTCCCTGGCTTCTGTAAGAACCTCGTTGTAGGAGATTCTTGACTGCATTATTGTGTACCTCTGGAGCTCGTAGTTAAGGCTATGGTGGAATCTTTTAGCCTTCTTCAGCTCGTTCGGGATCAGATCAGCACCGAAATGACTTAGTCTGCTAAACTCCGCGTCATAGGCATCTACCGTCAGGTTTTCCTGCTCCAGGTGCAGGAACTGGGAGTATAGGGCATTCTGGACTGTCGCTGGGAAGTACTTGGCGTTGAAGTGCTCCAGGAATTGTTGCCAAGTTTGGTCTTTGCCGACGCTGCGCTCTATGGATTCCCACCAGTGATGGGCATTGCCCAGAAGTTGGCCCCTCACAGCGGTCATCCATAGGTCAGGGGTGAGTTGCGATCCTTCTAGCAATATTTCGGTGTTGGAGATCCAGTCGGAGATCTCCTCAGGAGTCTCGTTGCCTTTGAAATCTCTCGGGCTTATTTGACGGAAGCCTCGAACTGTGCCTGCTGGATGGACAGGTGCTGGTGTCGGAGTAGTAGCTCTCTCCAAAGTCGTCATCAACGTCTGTCGCAGAGCTTCAATTTGCTGCCACTGAGACTGTCTCAGGGCCTCAGTCTGTTGCCACTGGTTCTGCAACATAGTCTGGAGAAACTGCAACATTTGAGGTTGACCCTCAAGTTGTGGCATCAGGATAGGCAAGGCTGGAGGTGGAGGCAAAGGTGTCTCCGCCTGCGGTGTTGATGTTTGCCCTTCAAGTTGAGCTGGTGTTCCTGTCTGGACAGGATCCTGGGGAAGATATGGAGTCGTCGGGTAGACCAGCATCCTTCTCGGGGATTGGTCTCGTGGGGTAGTCGGGGTTCCTTGGACATTTGGCGAGGGGTCTGTTGCTTGGTCAGCCCCATTATTCGCAGGTTTCCTGGGTATGTCCATATTTCTGAAGAAAATAGAAGAATTAGAAAACACAAAGGTGATAATGAATGATAATCAAGCAAGATGCAATCATAAAAATATTTAAGGATGGTGTCAGTGTGGATGAGACCTAGTGTTTCTATTCTATTGCAGCCTTGCTAGGCATGTCATCATACCACTAGCAATGAAAATCTGACCTGCATGGGCCACTACTAAAACCGTGTCACGCCCCAGTCCCAAAATGTCAGGAACTAGGCCACGTGTCACTGGCCAACTGACACGTCACTAAGGGCTTAATCACTTTGATGGACCCAAAGGAACGTGCTACGCTGTCCTAAAATACTACAAGTACAAAACAGGTATATCTATCTTATCCACAACAAAATGTCAGAAAAGCAAGTGCTGAATATATATAAAACTGAGTTTGATACAGTACACAACTAGTGAGAATACAAGCCTACTACAAAAACTGATAATAGCGCAGAAAAATCAGATAGACTAAGCAGTGTCTATCTGATGAAAACATCTCCATCTCCAGGTGGTAGGCCTCTAGGATCAAGCATACTCTGAGGGTGTCTCCTCGAGCTCCTCCTCGGTAGCACATCTGGCCTCCTGATCAGGGCCGTACACAGTGGGGTAGAAAGCCTCGTCTAGATCTGGCAGGGAACCAGGTCCTCAGTGGGACGTAACAAGATACAGAAAATGATATGCCATGTATGTAAATACTGAATAAAGAAAATAAATACAGGGTGCTAACCATTCTAAGTAAAATGCAAGTAAAGATCTCGTAGTACGCATGGGAATGTGTGGCTAGACATACGCTGACGTAATTCACCAATCATGGTGACTGGCTAGTATATGTGTCGTATGCCCCCAGACTCACGGGTAGCTCTGCAATCGACCATCTCCGAGGAGCATGGTACGAAGGTATAAATAATATATGGAGGGGGTATCCCATACGTCTACTAGTTATCTTTCCCATCCCAATGAAACTAAATGTCAAGTCATATATTTCCTGAGTTATTCTATTCCGTGATGCGGGTCACACGTACTGGTAGCTAATCAAATACGCAGCTCACATCCATATATGTAATACAACAATGTCACGTGTTCCCGTGATAGGGTCTAGGAGAATATCAGGATATTCTCATAGTGTTGGTGAGTCTGTAAGACTAAGTTATTTATACTAATTGTCAACGTATTAGTTGACTGTACCAGAGGCAGTCTCAGGTACTCATAGTATATGAATTTCAGAAACAAGAAGCATATAACAATATTTGAGAATTAAAATATTAAACTTGGCAAGGTATACTTACCTACTCCCTGATAGTGTTGATAACCTGATCTCACAGTCAGGTTTGTGGTTGCTGGTGACAGGGGGTTACTGGCTGTGCTGTAGTTGGTTTCTGTTAAAATAGACAGTGTTCGTAAATATCACGGCTGTGATATAAAGTATATATATATACTTATATACACATATATAATATAGATATATATATATATAGTATGTATATATATAGATATAATATATATAGCAGTATATATAATATATAAAGAACAAAAAAGTGCAGGTATAAATATATTGCAATTATAATAGTAGCAGGGTATATCCACTGCTATATATATATAATAATATATAATATTATCAGGGTGTATCCCCTGATATATATAATATAATAGTCAGGGTATATCCACTGAGATAATAATATAAGTATTCAGGGTATATCCACTGATAATAATAAATAATAAATAAATTAAAATGACAGTACAGAATTTAAATACATACATAACTATATACTATACTATATAGTACATTTAGATAAAATGAATTGATAGGGCAAGAATTGTAAATGTATATATAGTAGGCTGTAATATCCAGCTCATATAATATTATAGATATATGTAATAAATTAAAATGACATTGCAAGAATTTAAAATATATAATATATATATATAAGCTGTATTATCCAGCTGGATATAGATAATATATATATATATATATATATATATAGATATATATATATATATATATAAACATATATAATAGGTGCAGGAAATTAAGTGCAGAAAAATAAAATAAAAGAAAAAAATGCATAGTATATATATATACTATATGATAGTATTTATATAACATATACAAATATGTTATATATACATATATAACATATAGTATACATATTATATATATAGATATATATACATATATACAATTTACATATATAAATATATATGTATAAAATATAGTTATATATATATATAATATATATACAGTATAATATACTGTAAATAATAGTATATAACATATATATATAAATATACATATATACATATAAATATACATATATATATACATATATATATACATATATATATACAAATATATATATAATTACATATATATAGGGTTTAGGGTTATACCCTCTGACAGGTGGGCCCTAGGGGTTGTCGACGGCGGGTGGACGGCGGCGGAGCTGGCCGGAGGCGGCCGGAGAAGAGAGAACAGCAGCAGTAGCTGTTAGCAGCAGCAGCAGCAGCAGTGGAGTGCGGGGGCTGCCGGCGGCGGAGAAGCGGCGGGGGTGGCCGGGCAGGTGGTGGGTTCGGCAGAGGGGAGGGTGGCGGTCAGGTTGGTGGTGGTGGCGGAGGTCCATGACGGTGGTGGTGGCGGCTAGGGGCGGCCGGAGTAGAGAGGGTAGGTTAGGGTTGGGGGTGGCCGAGTGTGCTGCGGGGGCTAGGGCGGCCGGAGCAGGCGTCGTGGGGCGGTGAGGAGTGGTGGTCCGGTGGAGGGAAGGATGGCGAAGCATTTGGGAATGGTGGCGGTGGTCGGCGACGGCCGGAGGCGGCGCTGGGGGTGGATGGGAGTGGTGGTGGTGCTGTGGACAGTGAGGGAAGGGGGAGGTTACGGGGGCTGTGGCCGGCGGAGCAGGGCAGCGCTGGCGGTGGGGCTTGGCCGGAGGGGAGAGGGGGTCAGGGCGGAGGGTCGGGCAGGGTTTGGCCGGAGGCGGTGGTCGGAGGTGGCGGAGGGAAGGGGCTGTAGGGATTTATAAGGGAGGGGTTAGGGTTTATATAGGAATTGAGGGAATGGCAATTTCATAATTATAGGGAAGTTTAGGGTTAAATTGGTAATTTGATATTTTATGATATTTTCACAGGATTTCTCTGGATTCTTATGGTGGGTCCCTCACACCTATGGTCTAGCCAATAGGATTAGGCCACCTAGCATACAATTTTGCATAAAGACCCCTAACTTTTTAATAATTGCATAAATGCATAAATTTGGTATTTTGCGTAATTTCGCAATTTACCTGATTTTAAATACTGATTTCCCGAAATTCTAAATTGTACAAAAATGAGGGAAAATAGCTGGGGAAAATGTTTTGGACAGTGTGGGGTGAGTTTGGGTAGATGCAGGGTCTGATTCTGCAGGTGATACGGATCCTCGTATTTATTAATTAATAAATACTGTGCACGGTGTTCACTAATTATTTAGAGGCTATTAGGGTCATAATTTCTCTACGGTGTCAATACACTAATTGTAGTATATTCAGTCTAGAATATTATCGTATTTTTGTTTGGGCAAAACAGGTGCCTACTGGTCCTCAAATCTCTAGGGGTACAGAGATGGGTAAAGAGCAGAAAATTAAATAGGAAATAAATACGTACGTTTGTAACGATATTTGTACGACTAAAACGAAGCATCAAACAAGGTTTCTGGAAGTTGCACAAAATACAGAAAAAATAGTCTAACAAGTCTAGGGCAGGTTTGTGAAATTTGTTTAGGGTTTAACAGCTAGTGGGATGTCCTAATTAATTATGTTATGAACAGGTGCACAATCAATAGATTATAAATAAAACTTTTTTTAAAAAGGTGCTATAATTCTAATTAGTCTAAACTAATTCTAAATTACTGAAATCTGGTCGAGGGAGATTACATTAATTTCGATTGTATTTTGAGAATTTTTATCGCATGTCATTTGGGATCCATTGACAGAGCTCAGCATATTCTTCAGAGATCTTTGTTGTACTAAGTTGCTCGTCGATCGTGTAGAAAAGCAAGAGAAGGACATTATGGTAATACTATGTAAGCTCGAGAAGGTGTTTCCTCCTGGATTCTTCAACTCTATAGAATATTTGCCAATTCATCTTTCCTATGAGGCACATGTTAGTGGTCATGTCGGTTATCGGTGGATGTACCCCTTCGAGTGGCATCTGAATCACCTAAAGAGAAAGATAAAAAATAAGGCACGGGTTGAGGGCTCTATTTGTGAAGCTTATGTTCTCGAGAAGATTACAAAGTTTTGCTCGACGTATTTTAAACCGCATATTGCTACTAATAGAATGAAACTCCGAGAAATGACGACGGATATCAGGAATCTAATGATGCAATACTTAAAGTATTCAATGCGTCCGAAAAGCCTTCGGAAAAACTGAAGAAGAGATATTTGAATGACGACGAGCTAAGGGCTGCTCAGTTGTATATATTACTCAATTGCGACGAGGATAAAGTAGAGAAGCTAGAGGGGTAAGTAATTAATACGTCCATGTTTATATCATCTCAATGTAATAGTATAAACTACTATTATGCTACTAATCAGCAGTTGCTTCATTGTTTTTTAGCACATATAATGATGAGTTGAGGTCGGTTAGACCCTACATAACCGACGAAGAAGTAAAACAAGAAATGAGATGCCATTTTCCTTCTTGGTTGAGCACATATGTAAGATGCTTGGTAATTACTTTTTAATTATGCACTTGCAAAACAAATAACTTGCTATCGCTACTTTGGTATTTAGGTCGATCGTCTAATAACACCCGAGACTGGATCTATCAGAACTCTAGCCAAGAGACCAATTACTGTCGTTAAAATATGGCCAAGTTTCTATGTGAATGGGTTCAGGTTCAAGTCAACAAATTCTCCTATCAGAGACAGCTTTCTGGATCTTGATTCCACGAAAAACAGTTATTTGTGTATCAAATCTTTGAACTACAAAGACGTCGATCCAAGCAATAATTTTTTTGGCATCTTACAAGAGATTGTGGAGTTGACATATAATTATGGCACAGAACCTGCTAATATCGTGCTATTCAAGTATGAATAATTTGATCCGATTCAAGATCAAGGTTAGAAAATTGACAAGCATGGCCTTGTGGATATAAACTATAAGCGTAGATATCAAGGCTACGAATCATTTTTTCTATCAGGTCAGGCTCAGCTCGTATACTTCACAACTTACCTTAGACGGGGGACAGCGAGGTCGGATTGGTGGGCAGTATGCAAGACTAAAGCTAGAAATATCTTTGACATTGACAAAATAGCTTATCAGGAGGACGATCTACCTCTTATAACAAATATTATAGATGTGGACTCAACGGAAGTTACTCATTACATGAGTAATAATATAGAAGATATAGAATTCCGAAGAGGAAGACGAAGAGGAAGACGAAGATGAAGTAGATGAAAGTGAAGACGAGGAGGAGGAAGAGGGAGAGGAGGACGAGGAAGGCGAACAAGATAAATTTTCTGAAGATGATTAAAAATAAAATATTTTGCCTGTAGAATGTAACTATATTTAGGCTGTAGAATATACTATTTTAACAAATATATGTATTATATTTTGACTGTAGAATGCTGTGAGATATGTATTATATTTTGACTATAGAATATACTATATATTTGTGTTTTTCTATATTCATCATATGTTGTTATCAGGTATGACAGGACGACGAGGAAGATTCGACAGGTCCCGAGGTGGACAGAGTGCTCCTCCGGTACTACCTACTGTTGGTTCTAGATCATCGTCGCCCAGTACTCCAGTATATCGATCACTCACATCTCCGACTATTTGGACGAGTAGTTCCAGGTGTGATAGTACTCCCTCGTCCAGCGTTCCTCCTAATGACGAAACCATGGAGACAGATGAGCATGCCGAGGAGGTCGTGCTCACGTTGTCCCATCATCAGCAAGATCCTCCATGCGCACCTCCGGAGGAGACGATGACAGGGATTTGGGCCGACGGTACAAAGTAAGTCAATTAGATGGTTTAGCATCATATATATCGTATATTTTTTTATTCATCATATATTAACTTTTTCGATAAAAATAATTATCTCTGTATAGATATCGCCCATCGTCGGTTCAGAGACACCTGGGCCTATTTCTGAGGAACAACTACGGTGGCCCTTGGATCAACTACTCTGAAGCTCCGGAGAAGAGGAATGCATTCTGGTTTGCGCACTTCCAAGTAAAAGTATATTAAATAAATCCTCTAATTTATGCATATTATATAACTTATCCGTGATGCTCACCTACTAAATTATTTATTGTAGCAAACGTATATCTATCCTCTGCACCGGGACGAGTTGATCGAGTGGCTGTTTTTGACCGTTGTTGCCAAGTTTATCCGTGATGCTCTGGATGACCAGAAGGTTCGTGATCGTATTGGAAAACTGATCCAACGTTGGATCACGCCTGAGTAGTGGACTATGATAAGGGCTAGATTCGACGATCCGAGCTACAAGGAAAGGTCTGAGAAGGCCAAGGCGGCTAGGCGAAATGCTGCCAAGTGGTGTGGTAGCTCGATTTCGATGACGGAACATTTCCGTCGTTTGGTATATTTTTTATTTAAGATATATTATTTTAATGTAAGTACGATAAAATGGTAGTAGAAAAAAATGTTTAAGTTTAGTACTAAATAATATATTTTTAACAGGTACACAGGGGTGAGGATGCAAACATGGTGACCGTCTTCTTGGCCATCCATCGCAAGGACGAAAATCTCATTGATGAGAGGGCCTCGCAGACCTATGTAAGTATTACTTTACTTTGTGTTAATTTTAATATAACTTAGGCAATTATCGAGTTTCCAAACCTTTCTAGGCCGAGTATCATAGGCTGCGTGACCGGGCGACTACTAGTGCACCTACAGCTGGAGAGGCTGGTACTTCCTCGCAGCCCGCTCCAGCTCCGTCTTCGGACGACATATAGGTGATCGCAGCTGGTGGTCTCCAGAGGGGTATGTACTATGGTACGGGATCCTATGGCACCCTGGTTGTGACACAGTCATCTAGGGTCTCCCTGACAACTACGCATTCCACACAGCCCTCGCAGTCGTCGGCCAGAGTCCAGGAGGCCGTTGACCGTCAAATTATGTCTCTCCGTGATGAGTTACTGCGATGGATGGAGGAGCATCCCCGGTACCAGCCGTAGTCGGACGATCCAACGCTCATCGTACGATTCGATATGCTCGACCGCAGCATCACAGAGCTCCGAGATTTGACAAATGATATTAGAGCCTCGACAGACCGCAACATCACGGAGCTGCAGGCATCACAACTATCCATGGGTGAGAGGCTGACGATGATGCAGGATTCAATGGTTCATAGCAGTACGAGGCTGTTATCTACCATAGATTCTTACAACCAGCGACTCGCAGACTTAGAGCGGATACGGCCTCCTAGTGCGCCTACATCGACACAGACACCACCAACGTCACTGCCTTCTCCATCGACATCAGTGTCGATTTTACGGGAGCAGTATAAGCTATTTTTATCCTTTATGCGCACCGGTGGTCATCCTCCTACAGATCCGCAGTATTATAGTTGCTGGATATTTGTATTGTTTGTATTATTTAGGATGAGATTGTATGGATATATATTTATTGTATTCTTTACGATGATATTTGCTGGATGCTTTCTTTTCTTTAAATTTTATTATATTATTCATATTAAATATATTATTTTATCGGTGTTGAGTGTTCAACCCAAGGGGTTGGCAAACCCAGAAATTCAACGGAGGGTTGCTCCGGGTCTATTTGTACATATTATGATTTAATAAACTGCAGGAATAATAGTTTGGAAACAATTAAGTATTCATTTTTTATATTTTTTCTGTAGAATTAGCGATATTTTTAGCTACGTTTAGCGATGTTTATATACGTCGCTAAATACATAGCTAATTAGCGACGTTAATACACGTCCCTAATAATGTCGCTAAAAATGTCGTTATATGTCGTAAATTGCTGACATGGTAGTATTGCCAAGTCATTAAAGACGTCGCTGTAACGTCACTATATTAGTCGCTAATTAGCGACGTTTAATGATGTTCATTTACGTCGCTAAGTAGTGACACTGCGTCGCTAAACGTCGCTAATTTAGCGACACAATTAAGTCGCTAAAAACGTTGGTATAGCGACGTTTTTTCTTTCAGCGATGTGCTGAGTTTCGACTTCTGTAAAACGTCGCTAATTACGTCGCTAAAAGTGATTAGCAACATTTTTTTGTCATTTAGCAATATTTTTTGATGTCGCTAATTTGACTTTTTTTGATAGTAAATCTTGTTGTAGAGTTTCGAGGTTTCTGGCATCGAATGGGCTGACAGGAAGTCGGCCAGTGCTTGACCCTTGATGGCTTTCTGTGGAACAAATACCATGTCATAAGGAGACAGTAGTATTGCCTAATTAGCCAAACGGAAACTGAGCGCCCCTGGTTTTGTCATGAGGACTCTCAAAGGATTAACTTACAAGATCATTCATGATTTGTCCAGGCACGTAGTGCCGAGACTTCTGGATAGCGAATACAAGAGCAAGGCATTCCTTCTCAACAGGGGTGTACCTGTGTTCCGCGCCAACCATCATCCAACTAAGATAATAGATGGCCTACTCGTGGCCTGTATCACTATTCTTGGATAATAGAGCACCGAGGGAG
Organism: Iris macrosiphon; assembly: GCA_036927795.1. Taxonomy (NCBI): domain Eukaryota; kingdom Viridiplantae; phylum Streptophyta; class Magnoliopsida; order Asparagales; family Iridaceae; genus Iris; species Iris macrosiphon. The sequence continues at coordinate 74,202,243 of JAYESA010000009.1, read as the reverse complement.
TAGTCTATTACAAGCACATATAGCAGGAAAGGCTTTCCTACGATTGGGGTGACCAGCACTGTAGGGTTTTATAGGTATTCTTTGATGTCCTCGAAGATGCACTAGCATTCTTCGTTCCAGACAAAGGAGACACCTTTCTTTATGAGATGGGTGAATAACCAAAAATGTCCAAAGAGGTTTGATATAAACCTCCTGATGTATGCAAGTCTTCCTTGAAGGCCACGGAGTTCTCGGAGGTTATTCGGTGGGTTCATCTCAAGGATTGCTTTAGTTTTGTCGGGGTCTATTTGAATACCCTAAGAAGTGATGATAAATCCTAGGAATTTGTCGCTAGAGACTCCCAGGAAGGAATTAGTATGGTTTATCTTTAGCTGGTGCGTACGCATGATGTCGAACATAGTCTTCAAGTCCCTGAGATGATCACCTTTAGAGCAACTTTTGATGGAGATTTCATCGACGTAATACTCGACCATCTTGCATAGATGCTCACTGAATATGATGCTCATAGCTCGCTAGTATGTAGTACCAACATTCTTTAGACTGAAGGACATGAATGTGAGTAGTACACTCCTATCGGCATTCAGAACGATGTATGCTTCTGATCGTCAGGGGACATCTTGATATGATTGTAGCATAAGAATTTTCCCATGAAGGACATGCACTCAAAGTTGCAAGTATTGTCGGTCATTATGTTTGTGATCAAAAGAGGGAATTCATCTTTAGGGCAGGTCGCGTTTAGATCACAGAAGTTAATGCAGATCCAGATCTTCCCGTTCTTTTTGACGACAGGTACAATATTGGCTACCTAGTCTGGATGTTGTTCTTCGCGTACAAAGCCACTAGCTATCAGTTTATTGACTTCAACTTCGATGGCGTTCATTATGTCTGGCTGGAACTGATATTGCTATTGTTTGACAGACTTAGCGTTCGACAAGATGTTGAGATTGTGGACCATAATTTGGAGGTCTAGTCCTGGCATGTCTTCATATCTCCAGGCAAAGACATCAATGTATTCCCTGATGATCTCTAGCAGGGATCCTTGTTCATCATCAGTCAGACTCTCGTTGATGAAGATAGGTTTGGGGGAGGAATCGTCGTCCAGATTGACTTATATGACTTCGTCCTCGGTAGGAGGTTCTCTTTGTTCGAACCGTATCTCTTATTGTGCCTCTAGGCATTGGGTCTACGGTTCTACTTCAAAGAGTTCCAGTAGATCTTCGTCGTTTTTCTCATGGTCAGTTGATACCATGTTAGCAAATAATGTTTGCTTCAGTATTTCTCCAATACTGATATTGGAGTCCCAAGAGGAAGACTCTGAAGAGTGAGAGTGTAACTCATCTTCTTAATCTGAGCTTTCGGGGGTTGTGGGAGGCGTAATGTACCCTAAGCCATGCTTGGTCTTATGGTAGTAGTCCTCGGACTTTTCTGACCGAGCGGCAAGGCGTACGGGTAGTCGTCGACCTTTGCTGTAATTCAGACATTGGTTTCTTTTAAGATCATAGCCCATCTTCTGGATGAGGTGTTTGGCTTGACCACTAAACCGGTAGAGTTGTATTTTGCCGGTATCGGGTTCTGGCTCTTGTTCCTTCGGGATGAAGGACCGGAGGTCTTCAACCCTGCCGAAGATGATGGGTTTGTCTCCCCTTCTACTTGCTGAAACCGTGTTGTAAATCCCCTCACCAAAAATAGGTATTTTGTGTATATTTTATCTTTATTGTATTTATTTTATATTATATTAAAATTAATTAAAATCTAATTATTTTATTAGGATACTTTATCATAGTTTGGACGTTAGTGACGTAGGATGACGCCAAAATCTATATCGCCCTTCGTAAGAAGTAGCCTACACGGGAGAACTCGTAGGATCTTCGTGTGATACAAAATTCGATCATTTAATATTAGTATGACACTAGTGTAACAACCATAGTTTTTTATAATATATATATATATATATATATATATATATATATATATATATATATATATATTATATAGAATTTATTTTAGGAGGATAGAATTTGAAACAATCTTGAGATAGGGTCCACCTTTGCACCTTATCCACTTTTAGAGCCAATCCAATTCTATTGTTTTCATATTTGGAAACCCTCTACTTTAAATATTCCATCCATCTATTTTTTGTATCATCCACCTTTTTAAATTCATGAATCAAATCTTTGATTTATTCTCCTACAAATTATGATCTTAATTAAATATTTAGTTTTCAAATAAGTAAAATCCCCTATGCAAACTTATTGTATATCAATTTAAATCTGAAATATTTTTTTAAAATTTAATTTAAAGATTCTAGAGCATCCTCTCACCCTATTTTAGCCTCTTTAAATCCTATCCATAGATAAAAATACTAAATTAAATCCTAACCACCCACCTATTTAAACTACTTATATTTATCAACCCCCAACACCTAAACCTAATAGTCGACCTCCCCGACTCGCAAACCCACGACCAAGAAACCTTTCCCCATCTCTATATTCTTTATTTTTCATCTGCTTCCTTCCCTCCATCTTTTCCCTTAAGGCCGACCACCCAAAGCCCTTAGCCGAACCCCTTCGGCCGACCAAAAATACCCCTTGAGGCCGGCTTCTACTGCAGCAAATCTGGGCTATTTACAGCAGTAAAACTATCTCTTAAAACTTTATATTCTTCATCTATTAGAAGTTATTTAGAGCTTTCTCAAGTTTCTTGGAGTTTAGAGTCCGTTTGGTGCTTCAAAAGTTCCGTGTCGCAAGAAGAAGCTCCGCCGTAATCACGATCTAGTAAGTTTTAAAATTTCTTTTAAATAATTAATTTTCCATGTATAAACCCTTGTGAGAACTCATAAATAGGTTATATGAAAAATAAGGAAACCTCCGTGCATGTGAAACCCTAATTTTTACATAAAAACTGCTCTTAGATGACACAAAACCAATTCTTGGCAATGTCGTGATCATACTAAATTAGTATTATTGCATGTTAATATTTTATTATTAAAATATAATTTTAGAGAAATTAAATATTTAATTTTAGAATATAAAATAATATATTTATTATTAAATAAAAAATAATTTTGTTAGTAATTAAACTCCATCAGTGATATACCATCCTTTGACATGTATACTAGCAAGTTTGATTGCCAACCCTAATATGATCAACTTGTAGATGGTAAAACCCTAATTATTTTTTAAGATAAAAAAATATATTATTTATTTTATTTATTACTGATTTTTATCAAATATATTCAGATTTATTTTTATTTATAAAAATTTGAATTCTTGGTGTTTTGTGTAGCAAGTTGACCTAGTTTTGACAAAACTTGACCCCGACAGTTTCAGACTTAAACCCCGACCAAAAAAATCTTATTTTATCATTTAAAATTATATTATTATTTTTTAATTCTAATTTATGAGTATTTATTACAGATTTATTTATTTATCAAAAAATTAGTTTTTGTGACTAGTAGGTAACCTGTCATGACCTAGTTTTGGTTTCTACTTGGTTTTGGACTCATAGAATTTATAGGAGATGACCATATCACTAAAAATCCTATTTTTCCAATAAATTCCAAAATTAATAGTTTTTATTAAATAATGTTTTAAAAATAGTTTTTTGATAATGTTTGATGGTTATAATATTTTGGTGTGGAGTTACTTGCATGTGCAACCAACGTAGGAGTATTAACTAGATAATAACTTAATTTGACTAGAAAAATAAGTCTAATTAGTGTAATAATTAATTGGTAGGTGTTCGAGACGTTCCTTTGGATAGCTCCGGACCAGACTTGTTGTGATCGCAGCTTGGCTTGGAAGTCAAGTACACCTTGCTTGTTTGTATTGTGCAGTTTACATATGTCTAGCTCTTTTTTTATTTTGTTAGCTGTGTGCACGCGTCTTAGAGTATCAGACGTACCCGTTATGTTGTGAAGATACATGGTATCTTCTGACCTAACGCTATTTCAAACACGTTTATTGAGTGAGTGAGTGAGTGAGTGAGTGAGTGAGTGAGTGAGTGCTTGGACTGGCGTGTTGACTGGCCATTCGTACGTGAGTTTGCGTCTTGTGTTAGCTGTTGGTGTTAGTTTGGGTTCTAGATTTTATTGACATCGTTACATTATGTCTGCACCGTGTATATGGTTCAGATAGTTCATTGGGAGGAGAGAATCTGTTAGTGAGCGTATATGATTTATGTTTCTTACTGTACTATGAAAATGGTGCAACTATGTAACCCCCGAGTTCTGTGGAATGCCTGGTGGGACGACTATTATTTTATTTCTCCTCCCTTATATGCCTCTAGAGATGTCTCAAGTTTATTTCACATAGATGGATAGTTTCCCTATTTATTGTTTACTGCTTTACCTTCATACTTGTCAATTTCTTGTGTACTTGTTATATCCCTCTAAGGACCTGGCACCCTTTTCAGGTATAAAAGATCATGATTGTTTATAGGAGCACAGATTAGGACTTGCAACTTCTTTCTCTTTTAAGGAGGTCTTCCCTTCGAGCTTCTTGATCACTAAAAGATGTACTTATTTTGTTGTCTTTCATATCCTAGTTGGTAGTCGATTTGTCTCCACCCGACTACTAGTTCTTCTCGACTATTTTCATACTTGGTTAATTGTCATATTTGGTTATTTATTACTAATTGGTTTTATGGATGAGATTAGTATTGCCTATGACTGGTAAAATTATATACCACTTGTGAATTATTATTCATAAAATAGCGTACGTATGGGCATAGTTTCCATATATTGGAGTTGCCATATATATACGGCTGACATGCTTACGTATTCCTAGTCCTACGTATTTTAGGACTGGGCGTGACATGTGAAGTGGGAACCTTGGCTAGGGAGGATTCAGTTTACAATATAGGTAGGTAGTCACTTGTGTCTACAAGCGTAGGCCTAGACCGTTCTCCATGGAATACAGTATACTTATGTGTGCAACTTCCTAGTAGTTTAAAGATAGTCCTTTATTGATGAAATGAGGTATCTCGTCTTCCGAAATTACATCGTCGAGAGAAGGGAAGCTAGCATGAGCAGCTACGTACTCCTCCAGCTCGTCTTTTTCGAGATTTACCCCAAGTGCAAGCTACGACTTTGTAGGTTTCCTGCGTAGCTTTACTACCAGAGGTTCGGATGTGGCAGATGGTGCCGGATCTCCCTTCGGTGGTCGATCCATCCTAGAAGGCGGACGGCCAACGGTTCGGGTGCTTTTCTGCTTAGTTTTACAATAAGAGGAGCGGTTGTGTTAGGAGCGCGTGCCTTTAGACAGACCCTTAAGGGATCTTCTGGTGTTGCCCGATCCTTTGCCTCATCATCAGCATCATTGATACCTTCATTTTGGTAGACCTGTTTGTAAAGGATCGAGTTGGAGTAGTAGGCTTCGATCCCTTTGAATGGGTCAACATCAACAAAATCCATTTCAACCATGCCATGTTCATCGACGTACTTTAGGCACTGGTGCAGGGTTGACGGTACGATCCTATGTTCAAGTATCCATGGACGTCCGAGCAAGACATTATATGATACATCTACGTCAATGATGTAGCAGGTGACCTCCATTTTCAAGTCGTTGATCTAGATTTTTAGGTGAATCTTGCCCATGGGGTAGCTCCTTCCTGCGTTGAAGCCAGTGATGGCAGTATTGGTGGCTGCCAGGCGATGCATCAGAATGCCCAAGGTCTGAAGCAGACTCTGCGGGATAATGCTGATCGATGAATCGAGGTCGATGTGCATCTGATTTATCTTAATGGCACCAATGTATCATGTATAATACAGGGGACGATCGTGCCGGTTATTCTTTAACATGTCCCGTTGCGAGAACGTGATGCTGGGTATGGCCTCCATGATATTATTGCAGTGGAGAAAAGCAGTAGGATCTTCAGCTGGCGACATGACCTATGCCAGGTAGGTATCGGTATTTTGTAATGCCTCGCTAAGAGTGACCCGAGTGTCTTTAGAGAGTCAAAGAAGCTCGAATAGAAAAACTTTGCTGGAGAGTTGGTGAGGTGGGCCAAGATATCAAAGTTGTAGGGATTTTCTAACCCTTGAGATGAATCTTTACGCAGCGGCTTGTCAAAGCGAGTATCTTTTGACTTAGACTTGTCCGCTGTTGGAGGCTGGGATGGACCCAGACCTGATGTTGCTGGTGCACCTGTTGGAAGTTCACCATCATCAGGGATGTCGTACTCTTGTTGGTATGCTAGGCCCGACCTTGTTGTTCCTGCTATAGCTTTCTTAGATAGGGGATAAACCGTGTAGCAGGGTTTAAATTTCTTGCCCTTAGTCTTGGTGGCAGACGGGGTTGTCTGGTGCATCAATTCTGGAGTAAGATTGGGGTGAACTCACATGACCTCCCCATTAGGCGTGGTGAGAGGTATCAGTCCAGCCATTTGGTTACGAGCTGCCGGAAGGTTGATGACCTTCATCGTTGCCCGGGGGATCGGGATTACTCCGTCTTGGGCCTCCGTCACTGGGAAGTTGCCGAACTGGAGGGACACCATATTTGCGACAACTGTCTTGTCATCGATATCCAATGTGAGGGCCTTGTTGTCGAGCAGACGCTGAATGTACCGCTTAAGGGTGTAGCAATCCTTCGTCGCATGGTGGATGTAACGATAGTAGTGACAGTATTTTGGATTATTCATCTCGGTTGCCACTACAGGACATTTAACATTGGAGAGCCAAAGCTTACCACCCTTCATAAATACGTCGAAGATGGACATAACGTCGTCATCTTCGAAGGACTAAGTCTCCTGGGGCTTTGGAACCTTAGCCGTCTTTTACTCGGGATTCTTGGTTAAGTTGGCCACCAGGGTCTGCTTCCCTTTTCCATCGCGGATGCTGTTGCCGTTGTTGTTATTATTGGGATATTTTCTCCTGTCATCGGCGATAGAATCTATATTCCTAGAAGCCGGGCATCCTTGACCTTCTTTTCATAGCCGACATCATTGATGATGAATGATGTCCAGTCTTTGAATTAACTGCCATCCATCCAGAGACTGACTACCGGAAGTTGGTTCCTGCGACATATGTCTATGAGTATGGACTTAGAATTTCCTGGAGGCAACCTCATTACTGCTTGGAAGAAATGCTCGAAATAATTTTGGACGAGTTCCATTTCCCCTTTGTCACTCCCCAGTCCCAAAATACATAGGACTAGGAATACAAAATATGCCAGCCGTAAGTATACGAAAACTCTAAAGTGTTGGAAGATCGTAATACATACGTACGCTGTAGATGAATATCAAATCCACAAGTGGTAATATACTGTCAACACAAGTCACACGCAATCTATATCTCATCCACAACATAAATAAAGAAATAGAAAATAAATAACTGAATCTCAAGTATGAAGTATCAAAGAATGATAGTCGGGTGAAAACAAATCCGATCGGCTATACTAAAACTAAATGAGAGAAGAGATCAAACTCTAATATAAGATAAATGTCAATAAAGGAAATAGCAACTAGAATATCTATCAGTTGCGATGAATCAGGGTTACTCTGAAGGTAAGACCTCCTCAGTCTAGTATGAAGCGTCAGGTCCGGGTCCGTACTCCTATGGATAATCCTGCCCGTCTATACCTGGAAAGGGACCAGGTTCTCAGAGGGACATAACAAGATACATAGAAGCATGTTAATAAAGTACTGAAAATAAACATCCAATGGGTCGCCTAACCATCTATGTGAATGCACTTTGAGAACAACTTTCCAACATGTGGGCTATCTGGACAAAATAGGATTGGCATGATTCTCTCGGAGATTCAGGGGCCTAAAAAACATGATGTCTTTTGAACGTCAGAGGCCGCCTGATAATAATAATATATATAGTGGTCATCATGACCACACATCTCCGACGGAGCGTATGGGTTACACAAGAAAAGTACAAAGGAGCCCAAATGCCTTACTTGTTGTTATCTCCACCCCATGCTCTAAGCATATCATATCCATGACACGATGATACCTCGAATAACTTCCAAGGCTTCTAATAATGCAATTTCTATCAGCAGCTATCCTTATCCGTCTTACGTCCCATACGTACCGGTGGTCAGCAGAGTACGCAAGTCCATGTCCTATATGAGACTCACACTCGTGTAACAACTGTGTCATGGCCAATGAAACATAATAATGCCTCATGATAATAGGACAGTCTCATAAAACTAGGTCAACATGCATATATACAATAAAAATAGAATACGACGCCACCGTCGTTGCACCCAAGTTATTCTTGGACGCACAGTTTATATAGCAGTTAAAATATATGAACTAAATAACAAAAATAAAATACATGCACCATATGGAATATAAATCACAGTACAATGACAAAGTACACTTGCTTGGCCAGCAATCTGTATTACAATGACAAGGTATACTTGTCTGGCCAGCAATCTGCGTAGCGTAAGCATCCAGACGTCAAGTACGCCGGATCAGAAACTATGGCCGCCGAATAAACGTCTCAGGATGCTGAAAACATCACCAACGCTCCCAAAATCAGCGAGATAGCTAGAAAACACTACTCAATTTTTGTGAAAGCCCACACGTTAGGACATAACATATGCGTCTTTCGATACAATTGGTATGCGATGAGGCGGTCCCGTTTCGCAGGGCGCGCTCCGTATCATAATTTTTAATATTTTAAAAACAAGTTTTTCTCCTCAGTTTTTAACCCAATTTATCTCTGATTTTAACACAAAATAAAATAAACTAATTAACAAGGAATGATCTCTGTTATATAGACTCTAAATAGCAAAAAATAGATTTTAATTTTGATGTCTATGGCAGAAGATATCAGTCTCTAAACATAGGTTGTTGAACAGTTTATAGCAGTTTAAAATATATAATTTTTCCTCAACTTGGCTTCGATTTCTTCCTAGTGTTTAATGTTGTTTGATGGAAAAAATTAACAGGGTTGAGAGAGGGATAGGTTGTGATCATACCGGTAAAGACGGATCCAAAAATGATCGAGACATGGGACAGAAAATGATACTTGAAACAGGGGTTGTCGCTGCTCGAATCTGCTGCGGTTGCCCGCGCGGTGACGTCGGCGTGGCCGACCGGCGGCCGTCCGGTGGCTGCGCGGGGTTCTGGGGTTCGAGGTCGACGGTGTGGAGGTGTAGATGACAGCTGCTAGGGTTAGAGTTTAGGATATGGGGATGTATATATAGATATATAGATGGGAGCGGGGAAGGGTCGCTTGGCCGCGGGTTGCTGAGTAGCGTAGGTTGCTACTGGGAGCGGGTAGCAGTGGGTTGGGCTTAGGAATAGACTTAAGAAGTTAGCTTAAGGGTTAGGGAATTTAGCTTAAGGGTTTAGTTAAAAAGGTTTAATTGATTTCTTTTTCTTTTCTTTTACTTACTCTTTTCATTAATAATATATATATATATATATATATATATATATATGTATATATTTTATAAAAATCCATCAAAATATTAGTACACTAAAAAATAATCTAAAATCCTTCCACCAGGATTCCTAAGATAAAATAAAGTAAAATAATAGTTTTTGTTCAATAATTCTAGATGTGTATTTACCTAGGTAATTAAATCAATAAATTTTTATTTTCTGATTAACTAAAAAATAATATAATTAAATTCAATGATTAATTAAATAATTATAATATTTAAAATTAGAGGATTTTATATTCTACCCAACTTATAAACTTTTTGTCCTCGAAATTAAAACTAAGCCACGATAGGAAATCAAGGATGGTGTATGGTAGAAATGAATAAAGTAATTTCATACCTTGATCTACGAACAGATACGGAAAACGTTTGTGCATGATATCCTCGCGCTCCCAAATAGATTCTTCCAGCTCGCAATGCTTATATGCCACGCGGACCAAGGGAATAGACTGGTTCCTCAATACTTTCTCTCGATGGTCAAGGATCCCCACGATTTCTTTTGGTATGTCAAGCTTGGCCCAATGGTGATCTCAGAGTGGTCGAGAACATGACTTCTATCTGCCATATATCGCCTAAGTTACGATACATAGAATACATCATGTACTCCCTCGAGTGAAGGTGGTAGTGCAAGTCGATACACCACTTCTCCCACTCGCTCTAGCACGTCAAATGGTCCAATATACCTTGGGCTCAACTTGCCACGTCCTCCGAATTGAATAGTGCCTCTAGTAGGTGATATCCTCAAGAAGACATGATCGCCTTCTTTAAACTCCAAGGGACGACGATGAAGGTCTGCCTACTGCTTCTGCCGGTCTTGTGTTGTCCGCAAGTGCTCTTGTATCTTCTTCACTGTCTCTACGGTGCTAACTACCAACTCTGGTCCCAAAATCTGACGTTTTCCCATGTCATTACAACACACGGGAGACCTACACTTTCTTCCATATAATGCTTCAAACGGAGCCATCTGGATGCTCGATTGATAGCTATTATTGTAAAAAAACTCCATAAGATGTAAGTGGTCCTCCCATGATCCTCCAAAGTCCAATATACAAGCCCTCAACATATCCTCCAGTATCTGAATAGTATGTTCGGACTGCCCATCTGTCTACGGGTGATAAGATGTACTGAACTTCAGATGAGTCCCAAGACTCTCTTGCATGCTTCTCCAAAAGTGAGATATAAAACGCGAATCCCTATCTGACATAATGCTGACCGAAATACCGTGCAACCTCACGATCTACCTCATGTATAAGTCAGCCAAAACTTTTGTAGATTGGCCAACTCTAAAAGACAAGAAATATGCGGACTTGGTGAGTCGATCCACTATTACCCATACAATATCTCTCCCACTTGGAATCTTCGGAAAACCCATGACGAAGTCCATAGTGATGTGCTCCCACTTCCACTCAGGATTCAGAAGTGGTTGCAGTAGCCCTGCTGTTCTCTGGTGTTCTGTCTTCACCTGCTGACATACTAGACATTTGGCCACAAAGCGAGCTCTCTCTCTTTTTATCCCATGCCACCAAAAGTGTTGTTGCAAGTCATGGTACATCTTGGTGCCTCTAGGATGAATAAAATATATCTAACTATAGGCTTTTGCCATCATCTCCTGTTGAATCTCTTTATTGGGAACATATGGACGATCACCACATCGTAATGTCCCGTCACCATGAATGCACAATTTTGTCTGCTCTCTGGCCTCTGTCCTTTCTTTTAATCTCATGAACATGGTGTCCGTAGTCAAAGCTGTCTTGATCCTCTCTACCAGTGATGAATGTACTTGTAAATTAACTAGTGTCCTATCTGCTCCTAGTAATATCACTTCTATGCCAAGCTCTTATAAGTCCTCCAATAACTCCCTCTACGTTGTCAAGAAGTAAACTGTTGGCTTCCAGCTTAACGCGTCTGCTACCACGTTAGCCTTGCCTGGGTGATAATGCAGCTCTATCTCAAAGTCCTTCATCAACTTAAGCCACAGACGTTGCCTCATATTTAACTCCTTCTGCGTGAATACATACTTGAGGCTTTTGTGGTCTGTATAGATCTCCACTCATTCCCCATATAGGTAATTTCTCTATAGCTTCAGAGCAAAAACAACGGCTGCAAGCTCCAAATCATGAGTTGGATAATTTTTCTCATGTACCTGTAGCTGTCTAGACACATATGCAATTACCTTGCCATGCTGCATCAACACACATCCTAAGCCTTTTCCCGATGCGTCACTATAAATCATATAACCTACTGATCCTGATGGAATAGTCAATACTGGCGCTATGGTCAGCCGCTTCTTTAACTCCTCGAAAGTGGCTTGGCACTCATCGATCCATACGAACTCTTCGTCCTTGCACGTCAACCGAGTCATAGGCATTGCTATCCTTGAGAAGTTCTCCATGAACCGTCGGTAATATCCCGCAAGTCCAAGGAAACTCCTCACCTCCGATGTTGATTTAGGAATGAGCCTTGTCTCGACTGCCGAGATTTTCTCTGGATCAACAGAAATACCATATCCCGTAACGTCATGCTCAAGGAACGAGATTCTGTCCAAGAAAAACTCATATTTACTGAGCTTCGCATATAACTGCTCTCCCCTCAAGGTCTCTAGGACGATCTGTAGATGCTTCTTATGCTCCTGGTGGCTCTTCGAATAGGCAAGTATGTCATCTATGAAGACGAACATGAACTGGTCCAAATACTGATAGAATACTAGGTTCATTAAGTCCATAAAGATAGCTGGACATTGGTTAATCCAAATGGCATGATCAGAAACTCGTAGTATCCATATCTTATCCTGAATGCAGTCTTCGAGATATCCTGCTTCCGTACCTTCAATTGGTAATATCCTGATCTCAAGTCTATCTTCGAGAATACCTTGGCTCTACTAAGCTGATCAAATAAGTCATTAATGCATGGCAATGGGTATTTATTCTTCACAGTCACTGCATTTAAGGCTCTGTAGTCGATGCACATACGCACTAACCCATCCTTCTTTGGTACAAACAATACTGGTGCTCCCCAAGGTGATGCACTTGGCCGAATAAAACCTTTCTCCTCTAATTCTTTCAACTGTGCTTTCAACTCATCCATTTCCTTCTTCGCCAATCTGTAAATATGCGACGCTATGGGTGCTGCTCCCAGTGTCAATTCAATCGAGAATTCTATATCTCTGTCCGGAGGTAGTCCTGGTAATTCCTCTGGAAAGATGTCTCAAAACTCTAAAATGATGGGGTGATAATTAACGTCGTCCATTGCAAGCTGAACACCATCAAGGACTTCTGTGGATCCCCGTACAAACTCAAGTTCCGGCTGGCCTGGTACCATAAAAAGAATACTTCCTCCAAAATAGTCGAAAAAAGCGTGGTACTTTCTTAGCCAGTCCATCCCAAGCACAATATCAAAATTTGGCATAGGAAGGACTAAGAGTCGGGCATTCATCTATCTGCCATGAATCACTACAGGACAAGATCTACAAATCCGACTAACAGGTACAACTCCTCCGCCGGTGAGAATTCTAACACAACTAGGTAAAGGTGTAGTAGCAATATTGTGCTTGGCAATAAAATTAGAAGATGTGAACGAGTGGGTGACTCCCGTATCAAACAATATCACAGCAAAAAAAGTAAAAACAAGAGTAATATCTACTATAACATCAATCTCCTGTTCCATGTCATCCACTTCTAGTACAAAATCTTGTCTATTCCTTTATGGTAGTCCATGTCTGGCCCTCGTGAACTGATCCTCCTGAGTAGGTAGCGGTGGTCCTCGCTGAAATCCTCCAGCTGTTGGGGGTCGAGGTGCTCCTAGTCTTGTCATCTATTGAACTGGCTTCGGTGCTGGAAGTATTGGCCTCTGTATTGGCGATGGAAGCATAAATGCCTTCTGCATTGGATATGTTGTCCGAAACCACACCTCATACATTATCCCAAGCGAGTCCGACAGTCTCTCAAAATATGTCCGCGTTTCCCACAATAACTGCAGTAGGGCTTCTCTGAAATCTGGTACGGTCCTGCTCTGTGCTGATTCTGCTGTTGCTGTGCCAAAGGACGTCTGATAGGCCCTCTTTGTTGTGTCCTTGTTGATCCCTGCTGTGCTTTCAGTTGACCTCCCTTTTCCTTGCTGATGGTCTCTTGTAACCTAACTTCTGTCAATAATTTGGCATAAGAGATCCGGGACTGTGAGCTAGTGTAGTATTGGAGCTCCTGAGTCTGCCCGCGATAAAATCTCTTAGCCTTTTCCAAGTCATTAGGTATCAGGACTGCGCCATATTTACTAAGGCGACTAAACTCTATATCATACTCGTCAACTGTCTTATTCCCCTGCTCCAGATGGAGGAACTGATCGTACAATGCATCCCTTACAGTGTCCGAAAAGTACTTTCTCTCAAAGCACTCCAAGAATTGTTCCCAATTCTGAAGCATACCCAACTGGCGCTCTATTGATTCCCACCAGTGATGAGTGTTACCATCTAGCTGGGTCCTTATGCCTGTCATCCATAGATCTGTAGGCAGTTGTGATGCTTCTAATAAATTCTGGGTGTGGGTAATCCAGTTTATGGTCTCCTCTAGGCTCTCAGTGCCTTTATATGGCTTGGGACCCATCTGTACAAAGTCCTTGACTGAACCAACTCGAGCTCGTGGTACTTAAACCAGTGCCTAGGCTGGTACATGTGCCTGTGCAGCCATTCTCTCCACTGCTGCCAGAAATTCTTGCCTTTGTTCTGCCGTTTGCTGCCTCTGCTCTACAGCTAGTGCGGCTGCCTGCTGTCTCTGTTCCTGCATCATTATTTGGAAGAATTGGAACAGCTGTGACTGGCCATCCTGTAGTATCGATGAAGCTGGAAAAGTCCCATTAGGTGATACGAAAAGATTAGATGGAGCTGGGTTGTGAATCTGTCCATCCGGCCCCGGAAGTCTAGGAGTCGTTGAGGCCTCTCCTCGAGTTTGGCCGTTGACTTCTGAAGGTGTGTCGCCTCCAGTGGCAGTACATCCACTGCATAAATCCATCTATCTATAAGAGGTGGACGAAACGATTAGAAGGAGTACAAGAATCAAACAGGATGTAAGCATTTAAATAGGAAGGTTGAAAGGGAAGCTGAGTTTTAGTCCAGCATGGATGAGATCCTATACTCTATTCCTATATGCAGGCTTGTTCGGTACAGTAATGTAACCAAGACAATATATTCGTAGACCTGCATGGGCCACTACTAAAAATATGTCACGACCCAGTCCCAAAATACTTAGGACTAGGAATACGCAACATGCCAGCCGTAAGTATACAAAAACTCCAAAGTGTTGGAAGATCGTAATACATACGTACGTTGTACATGAATACCAAATCCACAAGTGGTAATATACTGTCAACACAAGTCACACGCAATTTATATCTTATCCATAGCATAAATAAAGAAATAGGAAATAAATAACTGAATCTCAAGTATGAAGTATCAAAGAATGATAGTCGGGTGGAAACAAATCCACTGCCAATCGGCTATACTAAAACTAAATAAGAGAAGAGATCAAAATCTAATATAAGATAAATGTCAATAAAGGAAATATCAACTAGAATATCCATCAGCTGCGATGAATCAGGGGTACTCTGAAAGTAAGACCTCCTCAGTCTGGTATGAAGCGTCAGGTCCGGGTCCGTACTCCTGTGGATAATCCTGCCCGTCTATACCTAGAAAAGGACAAGGTCCTCAGAGGGACATAACAAGATACATAAAAGCATGCAAATAAAGTACTAAAAATAAACATCCAATGGGCCACCTAACCATCTATGTGAATGCACTTTGAGAACAACTTTCCAACACGTGGGCGATCTGGCCAAAATAGGATTGGCATGATTCTCTCGGAGATTTAGGAGCCTAAAAATCATGACGTCTTTTGAACGTCAGAGGCCGCCTGATAATAATAATATATATAGTGGTCATCATGACCGTGCATCTCCGGCGGAGCGAACGGGTTACACAAAAAAAGTACAAAGGAGCCCAAATGCCTTACTTGTTGTCCTCCCCACCCCATGCTTTAAGCATGTCATATCCATGGCACGATGATACCTCTAATAACTGCCAAGGCTTCTAATAATGCAATTTTTATCAACAGCTATCCCTATCCGTCGCACGTCCCATACGTACCAGTGGCCAGCCAAGTACGCAAGTCCGTATCCTACATGAGACTCACACTCGTGTAACAACTGTGTTATGGCCAATGAAACATAAGAATGCCTCATGATAATGGGGCGGTCTCATAAAACTAGGTCAACATACATATATATAATAATAATAGAATACGACACCACCGTCGTTGCACCCAAGTTATTCTTGGACACGCAGTTTATATAGCAGTTAAAATATATGAACTAAATGACAGAAATAAAATACATGCACCATATGGAATATAAATCATAGTACAATGGCAAGGTATATTTACCTGGCAAGCAATCTGTGTAGCGTAAGCGTCCAAACGTAAGTACATAGGATCAAAAACTATGGCCTCCGAATAAACATCTTCGGATGCTGAAATAAACATCACTAACGCTCCCAGAATCAGCAAAATAGCTAGAAAATACTACCCTTTCGTCCAATTTGGACACAGAGGCAAAGCGGTAATTTTGGGTCAAGGCGGGGTCTACATGTGGTCCACCTTGCACCAAAATACGTGCTAGGGGTAAAGGTCTCTAAATAGGACAAATTATAGGTCAAATAAATTCTAAACGTCAATACGAACACAACGATATGTCCAATTTTGGATTTTGGTGAGCCAAACACAAATTTGTCCTTAAAGTCAACGGTGGGGCCCGCAAATAGGCGGCTTAGTCAACTGTCTCAGAATTGTATGAAACTTGGGTCACAGGACCAGCATGATACCACGAATCCAATGGCATAAGTTTCGTCGCATTCCGACGAGTGTACCCAAAATGGTGTGGTATTTTGTAAAAGTTACAATATGGGAACTTTTTACGGATACGGGTTGATTTCGACGCGCACACACGTCCAAATCAGTTTCTACGAAAGCTCACACGTCAGGACATACCATACGCGACTTTTGGTACAATTGGTATACGACGAGGCAGTCCCGTTTGGTGGGGCGCGCTCCGTATCATAATTTTTAATATTTTAAAAATAAGTTTTTCTCAAATTTTAACCCAATTTATCTCTGATTTTAACATAAAATAAAATAAACTAATTAACAGGGAATAATATTGGTTATATAGACTTTACATAGCAAAAAGTATATTTTAATTTGGATGTCTATGGCGGAAGATATCAGTCTCTAAACATAGGTTGTTGAACAGTTTATAGCAGTTTAAAATATATGGTTTTTCCTCAACTTGGCTTCAATTTTTTCTAGTGTTTAACGTTGTTTGATGGAAAATAATTAATATGGTTGAGAGAGGGATAGGTTGTGATCATACCGGTGAAGACGGATCTTAAAATGATTGAGAGATGGGATAAAAAATGGTACTTGAAACAGGGGTCGTCGCTGCTCGAATCTGCTGCGGTTGCCCGCACAGTGACGTCGGTGTGGCCGGCTGGCGGCCCTCCGATGGCTACGTGGTGTTCTGGGGTTTGAGGTCGATGGTGTAGATGACAGCGGCTAGGGTTAGGGTTTAGGATATGGGGATGTATATATAGGTGTATAGATGGGAGCGGGGATGGGTCGCGTGGCCGTGGGTTGCTGAGTAGTGTGGGTTGCTACTGGGAGCGGGTAGCAGTGGGTTGGGCTTAGGAATAGACTTAAGAAGTTAGCTTAAGGGTTAGGTAATTTAGCTTAAGGGTTTAGTTAAAAAGGTTTAATTGATTTCTTTTTCTTTTCTTTTCTTTTACTTACTCTTTTAGTTAATACTATATATATATATATATCTATATATATATATATATATATATATATATATATATATATATATATATATATATATACATATATGGTATAAAAAATCCAGAAAAATATTAGTACACTCAAAAATAATCTAAAATCCTTCTACCAGGATTCCTAAGATAAAATAAAGTAAAACAATAATTTTTATTCAATAATTCTAGATGTGTATTTACCTAGGTAATTAAATCAATAAATTTTTGTTTTCTGATTAACTAAGAAATAATATAATTAAATTCAACGATTAATTAAATAATTATAATATTTAAAATTAGGGGATTTTACACCCTTGGGTGACATCCTTCATGGAAGACATCGTCATCTCGCTTCCTCCGACTTAGAATCTTTTGAGGAAAAGACTCTTGAAGTTGTCAAACGATGAGATGCAGTTGTCTTGTAGGTTCTAAAAGCAGTTGAATGCGACCCTAGATAACGCTCCTACGAAAATCTTGGTGAGGAGTGTATCACTACGAGGTAGGTGCCCTGTTGCAGTCTCGAAATAGCTTATGTATTGACGGAGAAAAGTCTTTCCGTCGAATAGGTTCAGGTTGAAGGGCTTATACTTTGGCGGGTACGGAACAACCCTCCACTCGCGGGGGTACGGTTGTTATATCCTGAGCTCACGCAGTGAATCCCGGCTGCCCATAGAATCTAGGCGAGCCCGGAGTTCCGAAATTTCCTTTATTGCTTCTTTGGCTTTGTCTCCTGCGGAAGGACAAATGAACCAGGCAGAGGTTAATTTCTGACTATGGGTAGAGCGGTTTCATCAAAGTCTGTATTGTTCCCAGGGTCTAAGCTTGCTTGTCCAGAAGCCTTTACTAGTTGGGAAACCATATTCACTTTAATCTCCAGCATTTCCTGGGTCAGGACTTATATTGATGAGCTCACCATCTGTATTATGGCCTCGAGAGTCTCGAGGCATTGTCGGTTGCTGGGGCCTTATTGATCGTCCCCTGCCATATATACCGTCCTCTCATGGGGAGAGATGGACAGGACAGTGGACACCGCGCTTTCCATTTCCAATTCTTGTTGGGAGCGGTTCTCAGGTAGCGTCGTCTCTTTATTGGATTCGAAAGGAATATTATCCCCGGTGTAAGAGGCTACATCATCTTGATGAGGGTGGCCACTCCCAGGGACATCGGAGTCCGTTTCCTGGGCATCACCGCCTTCTCGGAATGCCGGGATGTTTATAGGTCCGGGGGAGTACTAGCCCCAGCTCTTGTAATCTCAGGGGTCCTGAGGAAGAACTACCCCCAGCGACTGATAGTTTTTCTTTGAACGGGTACCTTAGAAAATACCTTCCGTAGGTCCCGTTGTGGGTCCTCCTGGTAGTTACCTTCTCAATGCGCTAGTAAAGTTTGACGTACTGGAGGTGCTGGACTTCATTCCTCCCAATATGGAAGGGTCTTTCCAAGAAGAATAACATAAGGCGAATGGTATCTCATCCTCATCGGGTGTTTGCGCCTGATCTCCAGGTTGTTGCCGGAGAGGTGCCTTCGGATGCAGTCGTTGGAATGCCGACTGCCAGCTTATGGGTACTGCCACTTTGTTGTAGCAGCAGTTGATGTTGATTTTAGCACAGTGGTGTCTTAGGGAAGACACTTTATGTGTCGTGGTTGTCTCTCTCTTCTTGCACTTGTGAATAATCATATTGCACAAGTCAAAGGAGGGTTGATCCATATTTGCACCTTTTTGTGAGCACGGGTAGACCGAGCGCACGGCACGGATGCGTTGGTGTTGTCTTTGCTCCCTGACCTGGGGTTCGTACAAGAACTTTTTTTGATCGTCAGTGGAAGACTTTTAAGATGGGACATATCCATTTGTTGCTGCGGACTGGACGCACGGGCCGGTTTTGTATAGCTTTCCACCGGGGGACTGCATGAAGGTTAACGATGCCCATTGACAGTTACCTGAGTGGACAGTTGCTTGAGCCTGACGAGCTCACACTGCCCCATTATTTTTTGACTTCGCACTCGTATGCGCATAATACGAAGAGTCGAAGCTCTGGTTTTCCTTAACGCGATGAATGGAAGCACGGCCGGATGAGATTATGTCGAAGACGGAGCTTTTGGGAGTGTCAGAGACGCATACAGCTGAGTTGGAAGCCGCAAACTGCTTTCTTCTCCGTATCCTTTGTTGTTGCTGCATGGGCTGCGCATCAACCATCAAACTCTTGGCATCGTATTATTTTCTTCTTCCAGAGTTCGGGTGCTGAGTATTCTCCTTTTCAGGCAAGGAGGCCGCATAAACAGGGACAGCCAGAGAGGACGCATGTTATGCATCTTCAGTATCAGAGAGAGAGACATGGAGTGCATGCTTCACAGTTCGGTGAGGCACAACGGCCTTTGCTATCCATGTTCTGTGGACCTTCAGGCGCTGAGCATCCTTCTGGTTTGAAGGAGCTGCCACGTGTCCCAAGGAGTGGACTTTGCCTTAACCTATGCGACACTGACTCCTATGCTGCACTAACTCCTAAGTGGCATTGATCCTATGCGGCCTTGACATATGCGGCACTTACTCCTATGCAGCCTTGATCCTCTACAGCCATAACCTATGCGGAACTGACTCTATGCGTCCCTGATCTTCATGTGGCCATATGTACAAGTTTTGTGGTTTTACTTAGTTTGGAGGTTTTATTGGGTTTTGTGATGCCATGCATGATTTTAATGATTGTAAGTGTATGTAATCTCAGTGACCAGGTATTAGACTTGACTAAGTGCCTGACTAATACCTGATACAATTATAGGCTATGCACCAAGCAGCCGTATTACCCATGCGCCAAGTGACTATGACCACCTATGTGCCTGACTTAATTTATGTGATGCTATGTATTAGAACTCATATGATTTATCAATGATTGGTAACTTGACCCGGCTATTGGTATCCGTGATGATACACTTATTACATGCTACGTGTTCCTACATGCTAAATGTTCCTACATGATTATCTTATATATTTTACACCGAGGTGTACCTACTTACAATGTGACATAAGATATAATACGATTTTCTCCAGCATGGATATCATAGTTGGTCGATAACCAAAGCGTGGCTAGGATTTGTTTGATTGTTGTATCACGCTGGATGAATCCAAATTAAACTGCCAAGTGACAAAGTAGATTCGTATCCAGTGTGTCTATACTGCGGTACGGCATATAAGGGGAATAACATGTAACCACACCATATAATTTTAAATAACCGCAGGGTTAACTAGGCAACTAAAACTTGTAGATCATTGGGAGGGACAAAATCCTAATATCACGCTTAACTAGCCACCCTCAATCATCTGGGGAGTGAAGGCAGGCCCCCATTTGGATATTGTTTAAATCCTCATTAGGCTGGCCCCCATTAGGCTTTTTATCTTATGAAATAAAATTGATCCTAAGGAAAAATTAGAAAGATAACTTAATATATGGTGCACGAAACTAATATACGTGTTTAAATTTATTGGGTGGACGAGAAGCCTCTCCACCAATACATTCAATGTACTGATAATCCACCAGTTTGCTTGCAGGGTACGGGAGAACCTCGTTCGGTATGGAGTATCCCCTCGTGTGTGATAAGGATTGGAGCTAACTCTGGAGCCAGCATTGTATCCGGAGCTGAAGCAAATATACAAGACGTAATATATTGGAACATTACCTATGTATCATCCCATGTTGTAAGTCGTTTGGCACATTTTATTGTTTTGAGAGAGAGCTTGAGCGACTTATAATCTCGGCCCATCGTCGCTCGTAATATTATTTCGATATCAATAAAGAGCTTGTCTTTTACTTCATACTTGTGTTTATTGAATGCCTCCACTATAAGGACTTTGCAAACTAGTTATCAAACACATGTTCGGACTTGGCCTTACGTGGGTGCAACTCAGGCTCACCAGGTATCATGCCCAAGTGAGGACGTTCCAGCCCTGCCGGGCCAGGGGCATGACAACACAGGTATCAGCATTACTGATACTGGGCATGACACCGAGTAGACCGTGTATTGTGTCAGTATGGTACATGTCAAGTAGAGTGGAACCTGTATTAGTGGTGAGTGTGTACAGTTTAGTTTGGGCAAACTATGTATATTTTAGTAATTTGAATGGCCAAGCCTTGTGACCAGGCTGCTTATGGATAGGACTGTAATTGAGGGCTAGGTTCAAATTGATGAGAAGTGTGTTAATGGTCAACTTTAACCTAATTTGACACAGGTAATCACTGAAGCTAGCAATAAGTATTTTAAACAATCAAATTTGAATGTGGACTGGACAAAGGTTAGGCTAAGCCTTAATATGGGATATCAGGACAGAGGTAGACCGTGTACATTGGCCAGGGCCAGAACAAGTAGTTAGGAACCATGTGAGGACTAGACTTGGCATTAGGGTTAGTGGTTTTGGAAGTTAGGGTGTTAGTTAGAAATTCAAGAATTAAACCTGAAAGGGATTTGTAAATCGATAAAATAATTATTATGTAAATAGGATTAGATTAATTAGGAATAGTAAGAAATAAGAATTTGGGAGTTAGAAAATAATTAGCAATTTTGAATAATTATTTGAAGGGCAATTGCGTCTTTTGACACATCTAGTGAGGATACGAAATTGACCATCTCCTACGAGGATTGAGGCAAGAACATCGACTTGAACTCGTTACTTTATATTTTTGCATTGATCATTGTTCTTATATTGGACACGAGATCGACATGATTATATTGTGTCTCATTGATTGTTTTGTGTCTCATTGATTGTATTATGGGAATGGGGAAATACCGAGTAGATATGTGACCACACCCAAGCCGTAGTTAGGTTATTGTGAATAGCCTAATCGTACAACTCACGTACGATTAAGCCATACCTTATTGTACTATTGTGGTTACCAATTGGTCACATGTTGAAACAGTATTTTAATTACGAGTATTAATTATTTATTGTACATTGTTTCATTGTTTCAAGTATTACATATTGTCCAGTATTGCAGGTTAGTTTATTTCATTATTAGTCGCATTTTAGTTTTACATTGTATCGTGCTTCTTACCGGGGTTGTACTTTGCTCTTTTTCTGACAGGATCATTATAGGTGACTTGACTTTTACCCTAACTTGGAGGCCACATAGGACCAGGAGTTCATCTTTGAGATTTGAAGACTTAAGTCATAGAGTTTCATTAATGTTGTACTTGGAGATCTGGATGATTGTACATATGGATGACTGTACATATGATGTTGCCTATAGTTTCACTGAATTTGTTCCTGAACATTATTTTTAAAAGACATGTAATAAAAGTAAAAGTGAATTATGGTGATTGTTCATGATGGAAAATGCATCTAGATAGTTGTAATGAGTTGATCAAACATTTATACATTAGAGACTATTGAGGTCTAGATAACTGACTACAGCTGTCAACTACAGCGTAGGCTATGCATGACCGATTCGTACCCGATATTGCGGGCACGGGTCATGACATATTTTTAGTGGTGGCCTATGCAGGTCCAAAATAATAGTACTTAGGGTTTAGAGTACTATTGGAGAACCTGTTAGACTAAGAGAAACTTATCACAGCATAGGCCGATTGTGTTAGTTCACTATCACTCATTGATCACTTAGTAATTGTTTCAGTATAACTAATTTTGGAAAACTAAAAGACAATTTTCATAAAGAATTATTTTAATTAGTAAATATATTTATGAATATTTTTAAAATGAACACTTTTAAGCTTAATTTTTCCTATCATACATTAGTATGGATAAAGAGAAATATATGGTAGATAAACTAAGGATAGAATCATACATTAGTATGGATAAAGAGAAATATATGGTAGATAAACTAAGGATAGAAAACAACTTGGTAGAATAAAATCTTGTGAGTAAAAGTTTTGATAATAAGATCCCGATGATTATAACTTTTTAGTTCGCACCTTATTTGGAGAGAGAGGATAAAAATATTGATAGTGTTTACTAAATGCATGAGAATATCGGGTCATATGGATTGATAGAGAACCATAAATGATAGAGATTGCAATGTAAGCTTGGGAATAAAGACTTAATAAAGTTCTTTCAAATGAGAAGCAATTTGAAACTAAATTTTTAGATAATAAGGAATCATGGGGACATAAGAATTAAGAGTTAGGGAGAACATTTGGAAAGGCTAAATTTTGGAATTAGTTGAAACATATACAAGGACAGAGTGAAGCAACAATTAGTAGCTTAAAAAAATAAGGAACTTATAATCAATTGGTTGGGTCGGATGTTCTAAGATTACCAATCGCTAAGGAAATTTTTTAGTGATAAAAATATTTTTGGGGAGAAAGAAGAATACATGAACCATTGAGAATTTGGAAGACTAATTTCAGGAAGTAAATGATAAAACTTATCAGGATCCTAGACAAAGAAATAATAAGATCAGATAATATTCAAAGTTCCTAATTTGCTTGAGGAAACAAAACTAAGAAATTGATATGAGTTGGAAAATTTTGACCATCAAGTAATAACGATATTAAGTTGAGCAACGATGGTGCAGTAATGTGACTATATAGAGGACCATGGGATTTCAAAAAACATTTTTGAAGATCTTAGGAATTAAAGTTCACTCTTTTGGGGATGAGTCACCAAATACAAAATATGGATTTAGAGAAGTAATAAGGGGATATTGGGTTAAGACAAAAAGGTTGATAAGTGTTAGGTGGTAGTAAGAAATAATTTCAGATAATTGTATCGGGGTCAGGAAGGTAAAGATTTTTGGATCGGTTAAGGAAACATAGACTATGCGTGCATCAACGAATAGTGAATTCGGTAACTACCTTCACCCCTCAATGTTCTCTTTCAACTCTTCCAAATTCTTTCACTCAAATGTTCTTCTCTATTTTAAACATCATCCTCCTCCATTTTGAATGACTAACAATCTACCAATCATGTCATTCCTGAAATTTTGAGGACAAAATTTTTCTAAGGGAAAAAGATTTATAACTCCTATTTTTCTAAATAAAGGACATTTGGTAGTAGATATTTTTACTATTAATTTTATTAATATTAAGTAAATTATTTTTAAGTAAATTATATATTATTTTTAGTCTATTTATTGCTAAGTGTTATTACTATTATTATTAGTATTGCAAACATATTATTCCTTATATATTATTGGTCAGTCCTACAACCCAAACCAACAACCCACTGACAACCACCATTCAGCACATTAACAAAACCGACGCTACAGTCCAGACCTGATTCAATTAGGTAACCCGAACCAGTTCAAATATTGATCCAAACCCAAATCACCGAGCAGTGGTCAAACCCGACCTGGTGACCAACTGATTGGGTCTAAAACCTAAACGATTCTCAAACTACCCATGCTGTGTTCCTTTTCACCGACCCCCAACTCTTCCAACCGTCGACCACCGCCACACCGACTTCATTCGATGCTTATTGGACCTTCTCGAAGGTTCTCGCACCTTCCGACTGTCCCCATCGTTGTAATACCCCGTTTCGCTCAAGCGGACTGCCGATTCAAATGGCAAAAGTGTAATATCCCGACCCACTTTGTTCAGGCAAGAATACTCGTTTGAGGCAAAGGATATCCAGACTTGTCCCTTCAGAAGTTCGGCTTAGGCTTTCAGAGGCTCGCTCGGAGTATCGCTCAACCAAGGCGAATCATCGCTAAGGTGGGTGGCTACGGTAAACTTTTCTTTGCTTAGCCAGCACACTTAAAATATGGAACGATACATGCTAGTCGCTAGGTGAATCACCCCATGTATGCTAATAAGAATACAATACACCTAGCTAAAGGAATAATCCCAACTTGTATTGCTTGTGTTAGAACATGGAATTGAAACATTGATTATATTCAGACCCTCGTATGCTACCCTAGATCATTTAACTCAGAAGTCCCTTACGGTTTTACTCCTCGGCTTACCTTCGGGCCCGAGCCAACGCAATTACTTAAGTTCTTAATGTTGCCTTGCCTCAATATTTTCCACACGAAATCATGTCACAATCAAGAACACTATCGTGTATTATGCATGCATTCGACTCAACTAGAAGACTATCAAATGGTTCTTCTGTGAAAAATAAACCTGCAAGTGTCCGATCCTGCCACGGGGTAAATGGTGGTCGGGCGGCCTTCGGGGCGGGACCGGACACTTGCAGGTTCATTTTGCACAGAAGAACCATTTGATAGTTTTCTGGTTGAGTCGAATGCATGCATAATACGCGATAATATTCTTGATTATGACATGATTTCGTGTGGAAAACATTAAGGCAAGGCAACATTAAGAACTTAAGTAATTGCGTTGGCTCGGGCCCGAAGGTAAGCCAAGAAGTAAAATCGTAAGGGACTTTCGAGCTACATAATCTAGGGTAGCATGCGAGGGTCTGAATATAAGCAATGTTTTAATTCCATATTCTAACACAAGCAATACAAATTGGGATTATTCTCTTAGCTAGGTGCGTTGTATTCTTATTAGCATGCAGGGAGTGATTCACCTAGCGACTAACATGTATCATTCTATATTTTAAGTGTACTGGCTAAGCAAAGACAAGTTCACCGTAGCCACCCACTTTAGCGATGATTCGCCTCTGTTGAACGATACTCCGAGTGAGCCTCTGAAAGCCTAAGCCGAACTCCTGACAATCGCCAACCGACTTAACCAACCGCCTTAATCGTGGACGTTCTCGACGCTTCTCAAAATTTCTTGAGAGTTCTCGGAGTTTCCAGCATCGACCAATCTTCTACTGTCTCTCTGGCCATCCACATCGGACTTTCAGAAGGTCCCTCCACACCGACCTACTTTTCTATGAATTGGACCCCAAACCTCCGATCTCCTCATTCCACCGTCGCAGCGGAGCCCTGCCGAAATTTCCAACCATTTTCTCTTCTTCTTCATCCCATTCTACGGAGTCCTAGCAATGGCATCGTCGAGTTAAGTCAAGTCGAGCAATACAGTGGCGGAGTCATGGAGTCACCAATCTGTTAACAGCAGACTCGGTCTCGATTCCACCTGTGACTGCGACTTCAGTCGAATTTCGACGAGCGGTACAGTGCCATCACGAACATATACGGTTCTCTTTAATCTTGAAGTAGCACTTCTGGTCGTGAGCATCACAAACGAAGACAGTAAGTTTTGTTTTGATTTTGTTGTGATTTTGATCAGAATCTTGATCTAAGACTCCTGATCCCTTTTCCTTTATTTCTTGAGTGGTCTCTTCCATTTCGACAGAGTAAAAACGAGAATTAATCCTGGAGTTTTACTTCTCAATGTTGCATCATAGGTGTTCATTGAATTATCTTAGTAGAAACCATATTTTCAATTTAGAGACAAGGACGTCTGTGTCTGACACATATTCGAATCGTATGACACAAGTATTATTCTTTCCTCTTAGTTTATTCGTTCTGTTGATTCTTAATAGAGACAGTGTCGGGATTTAATTTGTAGGCATATGAATGTAGGTAGTATTGTGTCCGAGTAGTATCAGGCTTGTGAGGGGATGAGTCAGGCATGGAGTCGTGGGTCAGTATGCCAGGTATGACACAATATCAGCATTGACATATTCTTGGTGAGACCGTGACTCAGGTATTAGCAACACTGATACTTGGCACGACACCGAGTAGACTGTATCTTGTGTCAGTATGGGATGTGTCCGGTAAAGTGGAACATGTATTAGTGGTGAGTGTGTACAGTTCAGTTTAGGCAAACTATGTATACTTTTGTAATTTGAATGGCCAAGACTTGTGACCGGGCTTCTTGTGGATAGTACTGTAATTGAGGGTTAGGTTCAAACTGATGAGAAGTTGTGTTAACTGTCAACTTTGACCTAATTTGACACTAGTAATGACTGAAGCTAGCAAGAAGTATTTTAAACATTCAAATTTGAATATGGGCTGAACAAAGGTTGGGCCAAGCTTTAATATGGTATATCAGTACAGAGGTGGCCCGAGTACATTGGCCAGGGCCAGAACAAGTAGTTAGGAACCATGGGAGGACTAGACTTGGCATTAAGGTTAATGGTTTTTGAAGTTTGGGTGTTAGTTAGAAATTCAAGAATTAAACCTGAAAGGGATTTGTAAATCAATAAAAGAATTATTAAGTAAATATGATTGGATTGATTAGGAATAGTTTAAAATAAGAATTTGAGAGTTAGAAAATAATTAGCAATTTTGAATAATTATCTGAAAGGTAATTGCGTCTTTTGACCCAGCTAGCGAGGATACAAAATTGACCATCTCCTATGAGGATTGAGGCTAGTAGACTGACTTTAACTCGTTATTTTATATTTTTGCATTGATCATTGTTCTCATATTGGACACGAGATCGACAAGATTGTATTGTATCTCATTGACTGTATTGTGTCTCATTAATTGTATTACGGGAATGGGGAGATACCGAGTAGATATGTGACCACACCCAAGCCATAGCTAAGTTATTGTGAATAGCCTAATCGTACACCTCACGTACAATTAAGCCGCACCTTATTGTACTATTGTGGTTACTATCCAGTCACATGTCGAAATAATATTTCAATCATGAGTCTTAATTGTTTATTGTACATTATTTCATTGTTCCATTATTTTAGTTATTGCATATTGTCCAGCATTGCAGGTTAGTTTGTATCATTATTAGTTGAATTTCAGTTTTATATTATATCGCACTTCCTTTTGGGGTTGTACTTTGCTCTTTTCCTGAAAGGATCGTTGTAGGTGACTTGACTTCTACATTAACTTGGAGGCCAAAAAGGACCATGAGTTTATCTCTGAGATTTGAAGACTTAAGTCATAGAGTTTCATTAATGTTGTACTTGAAGATCTGGATTATTGTACCTATGGATGACTGTACATATGATGTTGCCTTTAGTTTCACCGGGTTTGTTCCCGGACAGTATTTGTAAAAGACATAATAAAAGTAAAGTGGATTGTGGTGATTGTTCATGATGAAAAATGCGTCTAGATATCTGTGATGAGTTGATCAAACATCTGTACATTGGAGATTATTGAGATATAGACAGCTGACTACCATTGTCAACGACAGTGTAAGCTGGGCATGACAGATTTGTACCCGATATCGCGAGCGTGGGTCGTGACAAATACCCAACCCTAATTTCTCTTTCTTATCTCATTTGTGTTTCTTCCACGGCTACTCATCCCGTGGCTATTGTTCCCATTCCCAGTAAAATTTTGAACTCTCTCTCTTTCCAACTTTCTTCCCAATGTATTTCATATATTAGTTATTCCTCCTCCACCTATTCGCCCATGCATACGTATGCTTGCATCTGTATGAAATAGATTGGAGGAGGGATGTTGGTTGCTAGGCACTATAGGCATGTAGGAATGTAGCCACTACTGAAATAAATTGGAGAGGGATGTAGGCATGCAAGCATGTACTATAGCTATATAGGAATGTAGGCAATGGTGTGTACTGTATTTATCATCTAAGTAATACATGAAATAGATTAGAGTAGAACAATTATCTTAACTCATTTATTTCTAGTCATTAACAATAAGAGAAACATAGCACTTCCTGTCTAAACATTCAGAAACAAATCATTAGCAATAAGACAAAAAGAACTATTCCTGTCTAAACATTCAGAAACAAACTAGTTAGTAGTCTACAAAGCCAACAATGATAATTGGGTTCGCCTTTGCCACTACACCATTCTTCCTTGAAATATCAGACAAAATTTGATTTGGGAAGCATATTGAATTTAAGGGAGCAGAATTTGTGGGTAGAGTTCTTTAGTTTTGTACGCATGTAGGCAATGCTTTGTACTGTACGCATGTAGGCAATGCTTTGTCAAAATCATGAACTCTATTATCTAAGTAATACATGAAATAGATTGCAGCAGAACAATTATTAATTATCTTAACTCATTTATTGGTAAGTTGATTGGTAATTTGCAACATCTTTAATTACTTATCCAATTGCTATATCTTAGTTCTTATTTTTTAGATCTGAACTTTTATTTGTTATTGTTTACTTTCAATTGCTAATTAATTTTGTTGTTGCTATGTTTGAGGTAGTGTATGTGATTTCTACAATTTGGATTTGTTAGATGGTCAACCATCGTGTTTTTGACCATGTATACCACCAGTTGTGAACATCATATCTCTATGATGTATCTCCTACTAGCTGGATTTATTTTAACACAACAGTCCACTGCACGAACTAGTTCAAGTTTGAATCGAATAAATTGTACAATACACTTGCATAGTGAGAGAGTACGAGATGAAGTAATACAACGAGTTGCGGAACCAAGTGGTCGATATTTGATACGAATGGGTCCTGCAGCATTTGTAGAATTTTGTAGCATTCTAGTAAGGGTTGGGGAATTTTGTGCAACTCGACGAGGCACAGTTGAAGAATAAGTTACTATTTTTTTTTGGATTATAGGCCAAAACACAAGGCATAGTGCTTGTTCGTTGCTTTTCCACATCACTCTGGTGATACGGTTAGTCGCAACTTTCATAAAGTAATAGAAGAAATCATAGAATTAGAGGATATGTACATTGTAAAACCAAATGAAGACCAAGTGCCATCTGAAATACATCAACGTGACAGATTCTATCCATACGTTAAGGTTTACGTTATCAACACTATTAACTTTGAATTCTATTATCTAGAGGTTTAGCTCAATAAATAAAAAATGGCAGGATTATGTTGGGGCAATTACACATATTAGTGTTAAAGTACCGACTTGAGAAGCTGCTGGGTACCGTGGTCGGAAGGATTATCCAACTATGAATGTTATGGTTGCTCGCATATTTGACTTGAAATTCACATATATGTTAACTGGGTGGGAAGGATCTACATCTGACTCTAGGATAATGAAGAATGCCCTAACATGTGATTAAAAACCCGTATTATTTTATGTTATATTTGAGACTAGTATATTGAAAATATTTGTGCTAATGTAGGAAAATTTTATCTCGTTGATGCAGATTTCATGCTTCAAAGTGGTCTCATCACACCTTACAGAGGAGAGAGTTATCACATTAAAGGATACTTACAGCGAAATCTACCTACAAATGCTCGTGAATTATTCAATCATCGACACTCCTCATTGCGCAATGCGATAGATAGGACATTTTGTGTACTCAAGAAACGCTTTCCCATTATAGGAAGTGGAATCGAGCCAATGTACAACATTCGAACACAAAAACTAATTGTATCCGCCTCTTGCATGATTCATAATTTCCAAGTAGGAGTGGATCCGGATGATAGTCTTATAGCTGAGGTTGATGCAGATATAACTACGGGACCTATAGAGCATATGAATAATTACAAAAATTCAGATAATCAAGAAGATGCAACAAAATGAGAGTTTATTAGAAACTCCATAGAAAATAAAATGTGCGAAGCATATAATTTGAACGACAATTGAATACCACTTAGCGTTATTTCAATGCAATTGAACTTTTTAGTTTTCATGCCTAGTAAACTATAAATTGTTTTATTTAGTATTGTGTGTTGTTTCTGTGTTTTTGTGGTGTATTATTTTTAATGTTAATGGATCTTATATATATATTTTTCGTTTATGTAATCATTATTTGTGTAAAACAATGCCTCCAAAGGTGAAGAAAGAACCAAACTTGCGCTGGACCCAATCAATGGATGATATTCTCATTGAAGCCTATTAATATGAGCATGTGCAAGACAACAGGGTGGGAGGAACCTTTAGATCACAAGCTCATGAACAAATATTGAAGAAATTAAAGGACGAGTTTCCAAATATTAGATTGGACAATGGTAGAATTCAAAATCACATGAAGTTAATCAAAAAGACTTGGGCGGCTTGCTATGATGTTTTTAAGGATGGATTAAGTGGTTTTGCGTACTATCACTTCAACATGGCTTGCTGAACCCAAAGTTTGGGACAAACTTATTGAGGTTTGTATGAATATGAAGCTAACTTTATATATATATATATATATATATATATATATATATATATATATATATATATATATATATATATATATATATATAATGTGTTAATTATTAGATAAAAGCCTTGTTAGGTGCCATAAAATATTAAACTGTACTTGAATGCCAAATATGAATATGATTAATTAGTTTAGTACTATTTGTTTTTCAAAATTACTTAATTCACTCTACTTGCTTTGTGCAATTGAATTCCATTGCTGTAGAATGGAGGAAGGAGCGTATGTATAACTATGACAAGCTATGTGAGATTTTTGTCAAAGACAGGGCCAATGGGAATGAAGGTGATACTACTAGATAGATCAAGAGGAAAAGAGCTCAGTTAGCTAAAAATAGTTTAATGGACTCAATTGATGATATGACACCACATAATGAAGCTACATTGAATGTTGTGGATGTTGAAGAAGGTGAGAATAACTTAACTTCTCAAGGTTTCCAATCCGGAGTTGGGATACATTTAAAAGGTATAAAAGTAGACGTAATGTTGGCAAAGATAAGAATGCATTGAAGGAAGATATTGATGCAGTAGACAAGGCAACATATCGTCTAACTGAAACATTATTGCGGTGTGCAAACCAATCTTCCTTGAAGGACGACGAATTGCTAGGATATTTAGTTGAGATTGGGATTGAGGATGACAATGACAATAAGTGCTCAAAATTTTCTCCTTGATAATCCTACAAAGTTGCGGGTGTTTAACTCATTTCCGGTGCACCGTTGTAAAGGTGTCGATCTTAATGAAGATGCTTCAAGTTGCGACAAATTAATTATGCCTCTGACTTGTGTTTTATTTGCTATGGCGACATTTTTGGTCTTGGAGATTTTATGTTAGTCCAGTTTAAGATTTTATTTTGATTAAAATTTCATTTGTTGTGCTAGTGAATGTTATTTCATTTGTTGTGCTAGTGGATGTTGAAGAAGGTGACAATTACTGAAGATGCTATTGTATTGCCTTCATCCACTCTCATCTTCACTCTACAAACATTTGACGACAAGATCTAATAATAGTTTCAAGTCCAATTTATCCTATAATTCACAAATAATGCACAGACGTGCTGGATACATATCCAACACTTTGCCACACTATGATACTCAACTGAAATCATGAAGCAATTTACTAATGATGAAACTAATGAAACTCCATTATTATCAAAATAAAAGCAATTTATTAATTCCAGTTTAGAGGAAAATAGTTAAGAATGTAGGAAATCCAAGAGAAATCCAAGAACTTGCCTTGTACTTGCCCACAGAGCTCCGTTGGGTGCGGAGTGGGTTTCTGAGACAAGAATGTAGGAAAGGCTTTTTGATGCATGGGTTACCTTCACGTCCATAAACACAATTGATAGTCATTTTATATATTTCCCCCAAAGGAAACCCATATTTTATCAAGAAGAACTTTTATTTATATATGGATAATTTTATTCTTGTAAAAAACTTTCAAAACCGCTCATTAATGAATTACCAAGCATGGTTGGACTGGTTTTAAAAGTCGCTACTTAAAACCACCCAAAACTGGACTCCTCATAACCGTTCATAACTGGTACTCTAAAAATACCTCATAACCACTACCTCCACAATTGGCAAGCAGACCCTTAGTATAGGTTATGTTGTATAACAGCCTACCTAGACATATATCGAGTTCAATAGAAAAGTGTGTAAAAGAAATGACATATTTTGATCATAAAGGAGGTTGGGTATGGGAATTCTAGACGGTTGAAAACACATTCTCGTGTTTGATTTCACTTATAAAAATTTATTGTCCGGATAAATAATTTGTTCACAAATACGAAAATTCTATCCCTTAACAATATGTGGTTATATATATATATATATATATATATATATATATATATATATATATATATTAAACGGCGGTAGGCGGGTGCACGGCGGAAATGGTCCGCCTACCTACTAGGACGTCCAGACGCCGCCTAGACTTTTGATACATTTTGAATTTTTTTTTTTTTACTATTTTATCGCTGTTTTTCATAATATGCATATTTTAAGAATTTTTTATGCATAGGTAAGTTGTAGAATAAATATTTATGAAGTTTAAGTCATGTAAAAATGACTCATAGGTCCATAATGCTTGCAAAATTATTTTGCTAAAATATCTAGTCAGGTATTGCTCCGTCTAGACGTTCGTCTACATCGCCGCCTAACTCATTCTACTACAAAATTTGAATTAGAGTACACCGCGTGCCACGTACTCACCTCCGCCTATTCCGCTAAACCTCCGCTTATCGTTTACTCCATCGCCAAGGAGTTAACGGCAAAAGCGGTGCGGAGAGCGACCGCCTACTGCCTTGGCACCGCCTAGGCTACCGAGACGGGCACCATTTAGAACACTGTATATATATATTTTGCAATAGAAATAGAAATGTTTCAAAAGATGTAATTTTTTTTAAAAATAAATTCTGCTTTAGAAAATTCTATTTGTTCTATACATTTTAAGAGTTTTTTTTAATTTGTTTTTAGATATTTTTTCCCATCGTTTTCAATACATTTTTTTACTCATTTTCGTTTCTTTTAATTTTGTTGTTTTTTATTTTATTTTTGTATTTCTATACTTGTTTTAAAAAAAATATCTCTTTTTTTTCATTTTATTGTTTCTTTAGTTTTTGTATTTTGTTTATTTTTTATAAATTCTTTATTTGTTCTTTTGTTCTTTTATATATTTTTCAAATTTTTTTTATGTTTTATTTTTTATTTACCTCATTTTTTTGTTTAAAATTATTTGTTGTTAAATTTATTTTTGCTATTTGTGTTTTCCAAAAGACTCATTTTTTTACATTTTTCTTGTTGTCCGTTTTTAAAAGAATTTGCCTTTTCCTATAATTTTTTAAAAACTTTTTTCTCTGTTTTTTGTTTTTTGTTTTTTATTTTTTGTTTCCAATAACTATAAAAAGAGCAATAGAACGCAGCTTGTAAACATTGTCATAATATAGTAAATTTTTTGTCTGCAAGTATCACGTAGCTTCTCGATTACAGAAGTGAACCGCGGTTAGAAATCCCTAACTGAGGATTCCTCCTTGTGCCTTCCCCCAACCTAGAAAACCATAATTTGCTGGGCTTGTCAACCAAAATCTCCAGGTTTCAAGAAACTAGCCCGGGAGCAAAGTTTATTGCAGGGCCTGGGAACATTAATTCGATGCCTTGCCGTGGAAATTCTGTGACCTCGGCCCAATACCATGATCTGGCCCACCTAGTCCGGAGCCCTACGAATGCATTCATCAGTGGTAACAAGCTTATATCAACACACCTCCAAAAAAAGTATATTTAGTTTCTATAACAAAACCTACATCCAACACTATCATCAAACTAAACAAAAGTATATTTAGTTCTATAACAAAAGCTACATCCAACACTATCATCAAACTATCACTCTCATACAAGTACATAAGAATCATTATCTTTTGAGATGTTCACATATAAATATCTCTAGTGCTTTGTACAATGTGATATATATATATATATATATATATATATATATATATATATATATATATATATATATATATATATATATATATATATATATATATATATATATATATATAGAGAGAGAGAGAGAGAGAGAGAGAGAGGGGTTAAGATCGATGCATATTATTCTAGGAGGTTGCGGGTTCAAGTCTCCTGTGCGTCATTTAATTCTCTTTTGGGAGAATTATGTGATGAGTTGGTGTTGGGTGCAGCGCAGGTGCAGTTCAAGTGCAGTGCAGGTGCGGGCCTACGGACCAAGATATGTGGGACCTTCGGGCCGGGATGTGGTGGACCTTTGGGCCGAGTTTGTAGGCCTTCGAGAGTCTGTTAACATAATTACCTATTCAAAAAAAAATAAAAAAATAAAATAAAATAATATATATATATATATATATATATATATATATATATATATATAGAGAGAGAGAGAGAGAGAGAGAGAGAGAGAGATGATTTCTGATATTTTGCATCCCCACGTTATCAACCTCATCATATATATAATGAGGGATCGCATCCCTCCGTATTATGCATCCTCATGTTATCAACCGTTAAATTTTGTTTAAGTCATCTACTCTTAACCATTGATTTGAACTATTCGAATCAATGATTAAGATTATATGACTTAAACAAGATCCATCGGTTGATAACATGATGATGTAAAAAATTGGAGATGTTGATCTCTCCTCTCTCTCTTTATATATATATATATATATATATATATATATATATATATATATATATATATATATATATATATATTCTACTATATAATGCCAAAATTAGGTTTCACCGTGAAAGTTTTTCGTTCCAAAAATATCCTTCATTAAAAACAGTAATTAAATACGTATTAAATGTATGTATGCATGCATGAGACAACTTTAAAAATGATAGTTAATAAAACAAAGATATGCATGCATGCAAAGTAGGTAGTTTGGAGAATAAAACAAAAGTTAATAAAGTATGCATGCAAAGTAGGCACATGAACCCAAGAGATAAGAGAAACCTTTTATATTCCCGTCATTTAATTTCTCCCAACTTTCATGCTCCTGGCTATTATATTCCACCTATAATAAAATTAAGAAATTGTTGGTTGCTCTTTTAATAAACTATTTTTTTTTCAAGTAATATGAAATACGTGCAACGCACGTGCGTATATACTAGTATATATATATATATATATATATAGGAATTGATTCCTACCACTTGTACACTCAATTTCTATTTGTCTACATGTGCATGTCTCATTTAGAAAAATGAACACTATGACTCATATCTCGTTTATATATATATATATATATATATATATATATATATATATATATATATATATATATATATATATATATATATATATATATATACGAGGAGGGGTCCATTTTTTTAAATTTTTTGTATCTCCAAGCATCCTCATGTTATTAACTGTTGTATCTTGTTTAAGTCATCTAATCTTAACCAATGGTTTGAATGGTTCAAATCAACGGTTAAGATTAGATGACTTAAATAAGATCAAACGGTTGTAAACATGAAGATATTTGGAGATACATAATAGAGAGGATGTAGATCCCTGATCTTTCTCTTTCTCTCTCTCTCTCTCTCTCACTCTCTCTCTCTCTCTCTCTCTATATATATATATATAGCAGTTATTGGATCTATCTTTTTTATTGGCATAGATTAAATTCTTAAACTACTAAATTTTTTGTAAAATTTTGAACTAATTTGTGCAGTTAAAAAAATAATCAAATTGTTGCTATTTCGGACACATTCGAGAATGCTTTTAAAGCAAGAATCTTGATTTCCCTTCTATCTTTTTCTCTCTCTCTCTCTCTCTCTCTCTCTCTCTCTATATATATATATATATATATATATATATATATATATATATATTTTGTGGTTAATTAAGGACTATATAGCTATATAAAAGAAGCTAGTGGAGATTCTTCCTTCTTAAGTAAGAAACTTAAGCAGAGGTTTGGGCCCTATATATATATATTTTGTGGTTAATTAAGGACTATATAGCTATATATAAAAGAAGCTAGTGGAGATTCTTCCTTCTTAAGTAAGAAACTTAAGCAGAGGTTTGGGCCCCTCTGATGATTTGCAATAATTTGCAAAACAAAATTAATTGAGCCCAAATGCTAGGAGCAACTAAATATAGAACTTTCGGTTGCGCCACATGCTACAGAAGGAACAAAGATAAGCCTATAGTTAATAAAGCATACTCTTCTCCAATTCTTAATCCAAGATTAGGTGTAATAGTGTTGATTATTAAGGACAATTGAGCCGAGAATATAATATGATATTTGATGATACCAATCTCTTTATGGTCTTCATGTTTGATGGTCTTCATGTGTTCGTTTGTTTACATGAGAAGACTAAGTCTACATCAACTATAAAAGTCTCGCCATCCATAGATAATCAGAGCCGGTGGTTTTGATGGAGTGCAATAGGTACAATCGGAATCCGAAAAATTATTGTATGTACCGGATGCAATGCATCCATGACTTGTCAACCATTAATTAGATTACAATGAAAATGTGTACATGTACATATTTTATGCAATCCAACTGTTGTGGAGAGATCGGGTGCACTGCGTCCGGTCCATACAATAATTTCTATTAGATATTCCGAATTCACAGACCTTTTTTTTTTAATATGTATATGTTATATATTATACATTTATTTATACATAACTACATATAGAAAATGCTATCAAAATTAAATTTTTGATCTATATTTAGTCTATTATGCAAACCAACTATTCTAGAAAACTTAAAAATCTAATTATAGAATAAATGATAGTTCCTATCAAAGATGGTATAGTTGAATAATTTTTTTAGTTGATGTTAATTTTGGATAATTTAATTTTAAAAAATTTTTATTAGAGAAAAAAAAATGAAAATGAACATCCATGTATTGTTCGTGCCGAGCCTAGTTCTTGATGAATCTCAGCTCCGAACCTACATAGATTATGAAGCAGGTTATCGATGATCATGGATCAATAACTCATAAATAACCACTAATTGAACAAATAATTATGCCACAAGACTCGTCGTACTTAGGCTTGTTGGAGTGGGTGGGGTTCCCAACCTATGTGGAGAATACCCCGGAGTGCGACGAGCGCCATCCGTGTGTCGAAAAATCTCGAAAAGTGCATCAAGCATTGTGTATTGGAACATTTATTGTAAGCAAATATTATATTGGACTTTCATCTTTGACTTTAATTATATATTTATGATTGGATCTTTCATATATTAACTTTCCATATAATTGAATTTTCAATTTATGGTAAGCTAATTTATGATTTGATTTCTATTAAATATATGATTGAATGTAATTGAATTTTCATAAATATTTGTAGCTTTTATATATAGATTTTCATATAGAAAGCCTAATTCGTGCAAGGGTTTATAAAAAGCCTCATGCAATGTATAACAACATGAGAAAAAAAAAATAAGAGAGAAAAAAAAGTGGCAATAGTGTCTTTGCAACTTTGGAGAGGAGAAAGAAGGATTGGAGGCCGTTTCGGAGAAGAAGATCAATTTGGGTTGTTTCTCATTGTCTTTTTTTTCGTGGTTGTAATTTATTTTTTGTTCCAAAGAGTTGCGATGATCCGTGTTGGATCGGTGAGGAGCTTGTAGAGGGTGTAATCTCTTTATTTTATTAGTGGAGGTTCTTCAGGGTTTGTCACGCCCAGTACCAAAATACGTAGGACTAGGAATACGTAACATGTCAGCTACGCATTCGACCAGACTCTGGTCTAACTCAAATACGTATAAGCTGCATTATAATGGTCACTATCTAAATAATCAAGTAAATATAAATATCTATGCCTCAATCCACAATGAACAGAAAACACAAGAATGAGCTACATGTGCTAAAGTCGGCCGCCCAGTAACACATAAAAACTCGAATAGACTCGAGAAAGAAATATGAGTCTATAAAACTAGGCTACATCAACAGATGAATAAACAATATGAATAAATAACCATAACTCCGGTAGATATGATATAAGTACCTGATACCAATGCCTGCAAGACAAGCAACTCCATCAGCAACTTCAAAGGCTCCATAACCGTCTATGCTGCAAAAACTGGCAGGAGACCAGGTCCTCAGAGGGACGTAACAAGGTACAAGAAACAACATGCCAAAAGTAAAACAGTATAATGTCACATACTTAAGGGTAAACTACTGTAACCAACTATGTGATATGCACATGAGAGCATCATTCGTACTCAGGCTGAAACCACTACAGGCTCTGTGTCAGGGAGCCCATAGCAGCAAGTAGTATCAAGACTCAGTATAGGTGCCAAAGATCTAAGACAGAGTCCAAGGCACCTATAGTGGTATCACGACTCCGGTATATGTGCCACATCACCTCCAGTAGTATAGTATATATATCAATAATCAGCCTGTAGTATGGTGTGTCTCTCCCCACCCAATGTAACCTCACGCCTCATGTCCATAACACGCAAGATCATGACCTCTAGCTAGTACAACGAGTCATAATAATATTCACATAATATGCAAGTCTTATGTCACTAATCCTGTAAGCTTATACAGAATTACCATAAATAACTCAAGAAAGATTCTGTCATATGAAATAGTGTCAAGTGTCCTAGGGTATGACGTA
Source organism: Iris macrosiphon (assembly GCA_036927795.1). Lineage (NCBI taxonomy): Eukaryota > Viridiplantae > Streptophyta > Magnoliopsida > Asparagales > Iridaceae > Iris > Iris macrosiphon. The sequence goes on along the minus strand of JAYESA010000009.1, from coordinate 74,162,963 downwards.
CTTGGTAAAGCAAGCACGTAAAATAGGATCATGGAATCAACTCTTTAAGTGATGTTACTCGACCCCGCGTACGACGTCGACACCCAAATCTTGTTCGGATGCTAAGCAACGTCTCACGGTCCTAGGGTAAACACATACATCACCCATATCAAATAACTATAATAACTAAATAAGATAATAAAGACAAAAAACTGTGATACATCATGGCAATGTACACCTGGGTTCTGAAGTTCGTCAACTACTCCTGGAAAAGTAGAATCTGTACGTACACCTCCGAATGCTGAAACAAATATCACCATTGTTCTCAGAATACTAGAAATAGCTAGGAGTCCAGAACGATGACTACCTCCATAAAATGTGTCAAAGACAAAGTTCTCTAAAATTTTCCAACTTAGTGTTAACGAGTCCAGAATAATAGCACAAACTCAACGGAATGTCCGAAATTGGATTCCGGTGAGCCGGTCACAAATCGCCTGTTATGTGGAACCGTGAGGCCCACAAAATAACGTTTCGTCAACGTTCTCAGAATCGAACCAAACTTGGGACACAAGACCAGCGTAATGCTGCGAATCCAATGATACAAATTTTATTGCGAAATGACAAGCACACACGAAGTTACGACGACTGTCAGAACAAGCCGATACACTATTTTTTTACGAATATATGTTGATTCCGGTGTGCACGCACATCTAAATCAAGTTTCGCGAAAGCTCACACGTCCGCATTGACGATATGCGCCTTTTGATGCAACTCGTACACGACAAAGTTGTCTCGTTTGACGGGACTCACCTCGTATCACAAGATTTTGGATATTTTAAAAACAAGTTTTTGGTTATTTTGGAACAAGAATAATTTTACCATTAAAGCAAACTAATAAAAACTAAAAGAACAGTAAAAATCTTGATTATATTTTGAAGAAGTCCTTTCAATTATATTTTGAAAATAATTAACGAGTTGGTAGAAAATTGGACATGAACATGGATACTTGGACTAAAATTTTGAACTGTTTCCGTACAGTTTTTCGGCTAACTTCCGGTCAATTTTTTGATAAACTCGGGGTGCCTAAATTTATTTCACTTGAAGAGAATCCTATAGGGTTAGGTTGTGAATATACCAGCGAAGTCAAAATACAAATCGGACGAGCGAGGAGGGTGGTGGCTGTGCGTGAAGGAGGGGCCGCAAGGCGTTGTTGCTGCTGTTGCTGTCGGCGGTGGCGGACGGTGGCGCTGCTCCGGCACGGCGACGCGACGGTGCGGGCGGCGGTTCGACGGGCGGTAGCCGGCGGGTTGTGGAGGCGTGGGTGATGGGTTAGGGTTAGGATTTTATGCATATATATATGTATATATAGAGGGATGGGTTGGGTTCCTGTGTACGCACGGGGGTGGGTTGATTTAAAATTTGGGTTAATGGGTTTAGGGTAGGGTTTGGGTTAATGGGTTTAGGTTTAGGTTTAATTCTTTTATTAATTAATCTCTCTCTCTATATATATATGTGTATATGGCCATTTAAGAATAGTTTTAGACCTCTATAAATTCCAAAAAAATTATACAATACACTAATAATAGTTTTATACCCAAAATTATTTTTTTTGCATAATATTAATAATTAATTAAATATACATAATTATAAATTCATGAATATTATATATTATAATTAGCTAAAAATAAATAAAATTTTTTCCTTAATCACAATAATTTTAGAATACCTATATTAATAAATTTTAAATTTTAAATTCTAAAAACCAGGGTGGTTACAAGGTTGGACTCCGATCGTCCCGTAGTTTTTTCCATCTGAATTTTTTATGTAAAATTTTTAATGTCTGCGATTTGTGTTCTGTATTTTTTTTAGTTTATGCGTTTTGCTCGGTTCTCTCGCATGTACTCTCTGGTTTGGTAAATAGTTTCAGCATTTCGTTCCCAACAGTGTGGTATCAGAGCTAGGTTCTAAAATTTTAGAAGGGTGTCAGGAGTTGACAGGCAAACCAGGGAGGAGAGATTGTAAAATTTCTCACCAAAAAATAGGTATTTTATGTCTATTCTATATTTATTGTATTTATTTAGACTATTTTAAAATTAATTTAAATTCAGTTGTTGTATTAGGATACTTTACCGTAGTTTGAACATTAATGACATAGATCGATCCAAAATCTATATCGGCCTTCGTTGGAAGTAGCCTACACGGGAGACACTACCCGTAGGATCTTCATGTGACACAAAATTTGACTATTTAAAATTAGTATGACACTAGTGTGACAATCATAGTTTCTTGTGGGTAATATTTAGATATTTTTTATATAAATAATTCATTTATGATTATTTTTCAATCCAACCTTTTTCAATAAGCAACCCATAATTTCTCCATGCCAATTTAGGCCCCTTTCCACTTTCCTCTTTTATAGAATTTATTTATTTATTTATTACTATTTAAATTTCATGAAATCAAATCAAATCTTTGTCATAAATTATTTAATTGATTATTTGTTGACTTTTAATAACTAACAACCTAATTAGAAAATAAGTTAATCTAATCCTAAACCTACCCATGACCTCCCTCCCTCCCCCTACAAAACCCGCTGGACCCCTCTTCTGCCGACCCCTCTTTCCCTTTCTCTCTACTCATATATATATATATATATATATATATATATATATATATATATATATATATATATATATATATATATATATATATCTTCTCATCTAAAATTCTAACCTAAAATCTTCTCTAATAAACCCTAACTTTCTCTCCTTCCTCCATCACCCTATCCGCCACCTCCAAGCCGCCGACCCCCCTCCTCCTCACCTGGACACACACCATCTCCTCTATCCAAGAACTCTAGCATCTCTTTCCTTCTTCTTCTAGTAAGTTTCTTTAATCCCTCTTTCCTTCCTTCTTAAATTTCTTCTTGATTTATGAATACATATATAGATTATATATATGAGTAATTGATGTTGACTCCATTATTTTTATTTTGAGAACCTATGCAACCTATGAACCCTAATTTTGAGGTTCGAATCAACACTTTTGTGCATGCATGAAACATCCTTTAAAACTCTCTTAAATTTTTGTTAATGTATTTATATAGATGTTATTAATAGGGAATATATTCAATTTTTATGAAAAAAATCTAGATTTATTAATTTGTATTAAAATAGAGTTATGAGCATATTTTATGTATAGTTTTGACCTAGTCTTGATGTATGCATGTTAGGAACCCATGGATCATGTTAGGACTTAATAGTAGATGAAAAACCTAATTTTTCTAGATGGATTACTATTTTTTCAGAATATATATTCTAAAATTATATTAAATAAATATAAAATTGATGTCTATGATATCACAACAACCATGTACCACCCTTTTGCATGTATACTAGCAAGTTTGGTTGCCAACCCTCATAGGATCAACTTGTAGATGATAAAATCCTAATAATTTTTTATAGATAAAGGAATTAGTATTTATTGTATTTATTACTAATTTTACCAAATTTATTCAAATATATGTAGCATGTTAGGAACCCAATGGCTGCCGAGCAGAGGCAGGAAGCCGCCGAGATGAGGCGTGGATTCCTGGCAACACTTGAGAGGGTGGCTGCACCAGCACCCGCACCATCCAAGGCACTAGCTCCAGTGCCATAGGTGCGTGTTGGTTCAGTTAAGAATTTTATGCAAATGAACCCCAAGCCATATAAAGGCAATGGGAGTCCAGAGGAGACCACAACTTGGATAACCAGCACCAGAAAGCTTTTGGAGGCGTCACAGCTGCCTACGAACTTATGGATGATAGGCGTGAGGACTTAGTTAGAATGGAATGCTCATCACTAGTGGGAATCGATGGAGCACCAATGGGTTAAACACCAAACTTGGGAGCAATTCTTGGAGTACTTTGAGAAGAAATACTTTTCGACTACTGTGAAGGATGCATTATACAACCAGTTTCTCCATCTAGAATAGGGGAACAAGATGGTCGATGAGTATGACTCAGAGTTTAGCTTCCTCAGTAGATATGACGCCGTTCTGATACCCAATAACTTGGAGAAATCTAAGAGATTTTATCATGGGCTGACTCAGGAGCTTCAATACTATACCAGGTCCCGGATCTCTTATGCTGAATTATTGACGGAGGCCAGGATTCAGGGGGCCATCAGCAGGGAAAAAGAATCAACAAAGAATTCAGTAAGGACCAGCAAAGATGCAACAAGAAGGAACTATCAGACGACTATTGAGACAACAATAGCAACAGAGGACGGGACCCTACCAGCTTAGAGAGTCTATTATTTGCCATTTTTGCGGTAAGAAGGGGCACCTACAATAGGAATACAGGAAGAAACTGGGGACTTGCTTGATCTGCGAAGCGAGACCGCATCAGGCTCAGGATTGTCCGCAACGTAGAGCCATTATTCCATTGGGCGGGTAAAAACCAGCAGTACCGGCACCAAGAGCAACCAACCAAGGGGAAGAATTACTTAGTTTACCAGTACTAGGAGATCAGCAGAGAGGACCCCCATTGGTACCGCAGACACTAAAGTTTGAGAGAGCCAGACAGCATGTAGGAGCTCAAAGGAAAGAACATGTGTTTTATCTGAATCCAGGAGGAGAAGAGACTGAAGGAGTGGCTATTACAAGTATTATTCTAGTCGGATCAGTACCTGCCACTATTTTATTTGATTATAGGGCCACTATTTCATTCATATCATCTAGATTTGTAGCAATGCATAGAATAACTACTTTACCCTTGCCTAAGAGTTGGAGGATTCTTACCAGGGGAGAAATAATGCCTGTAACTAGTACCTGTAAGACTTGTTCAGTTATTATTTGTGGTCGAAAGATGAGAGCTCGACTTTTGGTGTTTCCAATTTCAAATTTCGACATAGTGTTGGGGATGGATTGGCTTAGCCAATATCATGCAATATTAATTTCCATAAAGTTTGTGCTATCTTTAAGCCCCCAGGTCAACCAGAGTTTGAGTTCATGATAGGAACTACAAAGAAGGGAGTAAGCCAATTTAGTGGAGCTTACATGGCAGTGGAAGTTGTGCCGCTACCAATTATTGAGGAATTTGCAGATATCTTTTCAGACGAGTTGCCGGGTCTGCCACCGGACAGAGAAGTCAAGTTCACTTTTGAGTTAGTGCCGAAGGTAGCACCGATATCTTCTAATATGTATCGGCTAGCAAAGAAGGATCTAGATGAGCTGAAGGTGCAGTTGCAAGAGTTGCAGGAAAAAGAATTTATCAGGCCAAGTGCATTACCATAGGGAGCCCCAGTATTATTCATTCCAAAGAAAGATTGAACTGTCCGCATGTGCATCGACTACAGATCCATTAATGTAGTGACCATCAAGAAAAAGTATCCTCTGCCGCGGATTGACGACTTGTTCGAACAACTGACATGAGCACATGTGTTTTATAAGATTGATCTGAGATCAGGATACCATCAAGTGAAGGTGAGGCACGAGAATATTCAGAAGACGACTTTAAGGACTCGCTATGGTCACTACGAGTTCTCGGTAATGCCGTTTGGATTGACAAATATGCCAGCTGTGTTTATAAACATAATGAACCGAGTATTCCATCAGTACTTGGACCAATTTATGGTTGTATTCATCAATGATATTTTGGTGTACTCGAAGAGCCATGAGGAGTAAGAGGAACATTTGAAGAAGGTGCTAGAAACATTGAGATATCAGAAGTTATATGCTAAGATGAGCAAGTATGAGTTTCTCCTAGATCATGCCTCTTTTCTTGGGCATGTTATCTCAGAAGAAGCCATATAAGGGGATCCAGCTAAGATATCAGCAGTAGAGACATGGCCAACCCCAACCGACATCTTAGAGGTGCGGAGTTTTTTAGGACTTGCCAGATATTACCGGAGGTTTGTGGAGAATTTTGCGAGGATTGCAGATCCTATGACAAGGTTGAACCGCAAGAACCAGGAGTTTATTTGGATATAGGAGGGTCAGATGGCATTTGATGAGTTAAAGAAGTGCCTGACTACATCACCGATCTTTCCATACCTACTGGGCCGGGAGGATTTGTTATTTATAATAATACTTTCGGAAAGAGATTAGGTTGTGTCTTGATGCAACATGGGAATGTGGTAGCATATGGTTCTCAACAGTTGAGGATCTATGAGAAGAACTATCCCACTCATGACTTGGAGTTTGCAGCAGTAATCTTTGCTCTGAAGCTTTAGAGGTACTACTTATACGAAGAGACTGTGGAGATCTATATAGATCATAAGAGCTTAAAGTATGTCTATACTCAGAATGATCTGAATCAGAGATAGAGACGATAGCTCGAGTTGAGGGCAGATTTTGACATTGAACTGTAGTACCATCCGGGCAAGGCTAATGTAGTAGCAGATGCGTTGAGTAGAAGACTGATGGCGTACTTCTTGACAACACAAAATTTTTTTTTATATGATTTGGAGCAGCTGGGGATAGAGGTGGTTATGCTAGGAGAAGTCACAAAGTTGATAAACTTTCAAGTACAATCATCATTGGTGGAGCGTATCAAGGTAGTTATGCCGACTGATGCGAGATTTCAGAGGCTTAGACAGAGGACTGAGGCTGGGTTGCAGACTGGGCTGAGGATACATAAAAATAGGACTTTGAGGTATAGGGATCGCCTCTATGTTCCTAATGGAGAGCTTAGGCAGGAGCTAATGTCTGAGGCTCACAGTTCAGCATACTCTATTCATCCGGGAGGTACGAAGATGTACAAGGACTTGAGATAACATTACTGGTGGCACGGGATGAAGCGAGAGATAGCACGATTTGTGGCAAAGTGCTTGGTGTGTAAGCAAGTTAAGGATGAAAATTAGAGATCAGCAGGACTACTCCAACCGCATCCAATCCCGGAGTAAAAATATGAGTACATCACCATGGACTTCGTTATGGGTTTTTCGAGGAGCCCAGCTGGCCGAGATGCAGTTTGGGTAATTGAGGACAAATTAACTAAGGAGGCACACTTCTTACCCTTTAGAGTTGGAAAATCTACAGGAATTCTGGTAGAGATGTACATAAAGAAAATTGTACGCCTACATGGAGTACTAGTTAGCATATTTTTTGACAGAGATTCGAGGTTCACATTACACTTTTGGAGGAGTATGTATGAGAGCCTAGGAACTAGATTGAAGTTCAGCACTTCTTATCATCCACAGACAGACAGACAGACAGACAGTCAGAGCGCACTATTCAGACGTTGGAGGACATGTTGAGAGCGTGCATGCTTGACTTTGGAGGATCTTGGAAGGATCACTTGCATTTGGTGCATTTCTCTTACAATAATAGCTACCAAACAAGCATTCAGATGGCTCCTTTTGAAGTATTATATAGAAGGAAGTGTCGTTCGCCAGTATGTTGGAGTGATGTAGGCGAGAGACAGATACTTGGACCAGAGTTGGTGACTCGCACAGTGGAGAAGGTCAAGCAGATTCAAGGTCACCTTCGAGCAACACAAGATAGATAGAAGTAGTGGACAAACACTCACCATCGACCCCTAGAGTTCAAGTCGGGAGATCATGTGTTCTTAAGGATCTCCTCTACTAGAGGAACCATCAGATTTGGAGGTAGAGGAAAGCTTAGTTCGAGGTACATCGGACCGTTTGACGTATTGGAGCATGTTGGAGAGGTTGCTTACAGACTAGTATTACCACAAACCTTGGAGGGTGTCCACGATGTGTTCCATATCTCATAATTGAGAAGGTATGTGGTGGATCCTAGCCATGTATTGGATCATACAGAGATTATTGTAGGACCATTTTTGTCTTATGAGGAGCAGCTGGTTGAGATTCTCGACCGCAGAGAGAAGGTACTAAAGGGAAAGACCATTCGACTAGTCCATGTTGCTTGGAAGCATCATTCACCGGGCGAATCAACTTCGAAGTGGAAGGATTCGATCTCAAAGCATTTTTCTCACTTACGCGAGTCTTCAGGTATGGACTTTACATATCGCATTATTGTTTTTTCTAGATCATGCCATATTCTTAATTTCGAGGATAGTTATAAAACCCTACACCCAAAAATACGTATTTATGTGTATTATATATTTATTGTGTTTATTTGGACTATTTTAAAATAAATTTAAATCCAGTTGTTGTATTAAGATACTTCACCATAGTTTGAACATTAATGATATAGGATGACCCCAAAATCTATATATTCCTTCGTAAGAAGTAGCTTACACGGGAGATACTAGTAGGATCTTCATGTGACACAAAATTCGATCATTTAGCATTAGTATGGCACTAGTGTGACAACCGTACTTTCTTATGGTAATATTTATATATTTTTATATAAATAATTTATTTGTGATTATTTTTAAACCAACCTTTTTTAATAAGCAACCCATAATTCCTCTATGGCAATTTAGGCTACTTTCCATTTTTGTATGATTTATTTATTTATTTATTATTATTTTAATCTTATGGAATCAAATTAAACTTTTGTCATAAATTAATTAATTGATTAGTTGTTGACTTTTAATAATTAACAATCTAATTACGAAACAAGTTAATCTAATCCTAAACCTACCCATGACCGCCCCCCTTCAAAATCCGCGGACCCCCTCTTCCGCGGACCCCTCTATCCCTCTCTCTCTACCCATCTACACACACACACACACACACACACGCACACACACACACACACACACACACACACACACACATATATATATATATATATATATATATATATATATATATATATTACAAGAATAATTCAAAGTAGCGATGCCTGAAAACGTCGCTAAATGGCCTAAAAATATCGCTAAAAAATTTATGATGTAATTAGCAATGTTTTAATAAAGTCACATTTAAGCTAGTCGCTGATAGGTATTACGTCGAAAAACGTTGCTATAACGATGTTTTCAAGCGACATAATTGCATCGCCAATATTTTTCTTATTAGCGACGTTTAGCGACTCAACGTCGGTAATTTAGCGACGTATTTTGTGTCGCTAAACGTCGATAATTTAGCGACATATTTAGCGATGTATTCGATGACCTATTTAGCGACGTATAAAAATGTCGCTAAACGTCGCTAAACGACGCTAAACGTCGCTAAATTTTCAGTAAAAAATAAAAAAATGTTAAAAATTACCAATCTTCCTGCAGTTTATGAATTTCTAATTTATATAAATAGACCCGGAGCAACCCTCCGTTGAATCCTCTGGGTTCGTCGACCCCTTTGGTGGAACACTGAATACTGATAAATTAACATACATTTAATATGAATAAAAAAATACACAGACTTATAATAGTTCATAAAAATAGACATACCCGGAGCAACCCTCCATTGAATTTTCTGCATACGAAATATCACAAAAGTATATAAAATATCACAGTCACACAATACACACAAAATAAAAGTATGACAGTCACAAAAAAATATAATATAAAATATCACAGTCACACAATAATCGCAATAAAAGTATATAAAATATCACAGTCTAAATCTCGAGGATATCCAATACTCTGGGGCAGATACCAGTCCCTCAGATACTTCGCATAAATAATGTCTAGGTGATCAATCTCTGCTATAGGTGCTGGGTGACTGGAACTCCCCCTCTGAGCTGGTGCCTGCCCAACAGTAGGAGGCACCACTTCCTCCTTAACAACAACTTCCAATTTAACAGTAGGTGGTATCTCTTTCTCCTTAACATTCACTTCCTCCTTAATGCGTTGAGGTATCACTTTCTCCTTAACAGTAGGAGGTGCCTCTTCCTCCTTAATATTCCTTAACAGTAGGAGGTGTCTCTCTCAAGCGATGTGCACGTGCTCGGGTCATGGGTTCCATCTGGTAAGATAGATAAAAACAAAGAATATAATTGATAACAGATATAAATATATTGTCTAATATTAAATATTGTATAAATTTTAGAGACGTGAATGTCCCTTTCATCTAGCAGAATGGTAGTTACGGAGAAAAAAAAAGATGATAAAAAACTTGAGCATCCCAATATCTTATTCCGAAGTCGAGTATAGTTAGTTTTAGCCGACCTAAACTTTAAGGAGGTTCCATGAAACTTAACCAATTAATAAAAAATTAGATAGTGGTTCAATTATAACTTAGTACTAAGATTAGCAGCCTACTTTCAGTAAATACAATAATAAATTCAATAAAGTACTGGTAACTACACTGATTTCAATAATCTATACCAATTTTAACAATTTATATATTCAGTTACAGGTTGCTTTACTAACTATAATAAAATAACATAGTAAATAAAATTTAATATTTAATCTAAGCAATGCACCAACAAATAAGGCATAAAATGGTAATGAACAATAGTACTTCTCATACTAACAACCTATCTTTGCAAACTAACAAAATTAGTGAATTGCCAATCAATAGACCAAGCTCAATAATTTACCAGGAAAGCACACTACTACCCCTAGTTATTGGTAGCTTTGCTAAAAATGCTATCCATCCAATTTATCAATATACTAAGATTGAGTCATAAATTGAAGGACAGAATCCTATTACTTACAATATTTGCCTGGTTTCACGAAGGGTGTTTGACTGAGCACACAAACGGGGTTGCTGAAACAAATATTTTAACAGCTGAAGCATTTCCTTGCATCAACTAATTAACAAAAGCTGCATACAAGGATCCCAATTATATCTATCTAGACCGTTTCAGCTTACAACAAGCTTAGACAGTATTTTTATGGCAACTTGAAAGTTGAAATGAGAAGGAAAAAAACAAGCTTAGACAGAATTTTTAGCTCACAACAAGCTTAGAAAGAATTTTCAGTACCTACATTTGACACTGAAAATGTTGTTGAGCTCCAGTTTGATGGGCATCATGATGTCTACATGGTTTGGAATCCAGGTATATGTGTAGAGATCTCAATGATTAACTCAATTGGTATATGTGTAGATGAAGCCTTACGTCATGCTCCTGATCCTCTTTCAAATGCTACACCTGTTGAAGCTGACATGGTGTCACATTTTAGGAATCAAGTCCTTGTATTTCCTGTTACTCTCTTTGCTATGGAGAATACCAAAGGGTTTAACACCAACTACCTCTTTATTGTTCCTAATTTGGGCCCAAATACAAAGTTCTCTGCTGTACTTGTAAAGGCATTTCCTGAGGAGGCATATAAATTGCTCAACCATGAGTTTGTGAAGTCTATTAAGGAAATCCTGAAATCCCTTCCTCGAGATCAAAAAACTTACCTACTTTCATCAAGTTACCCTTGGCCTATTACATAAAGCATAAACCAGTGAAGGATTATAATGCTGTATTAGATTTGAAGCCCGAATGTGATGCTTTAAGGTGTGTATGGGATCCAGGAATCGAAGTTATTTTTTTCCTTGACCTTGAGACAAGGTCAATTTAAAGGGGTGGGTATTGATAAGAACCCAACTAGCATACCTTGGCTTACATTTGCATAAGTCTAAATAGCTTATATTAGCTCAGTTGGAGGGCTGAATACTAGAGTATTAGAGTTGGCTCAGTAGGGATAAGGCTCAGTACTATAGCAATGCTCATGCTACAAAGGAAGTCCACTCAATAACAGAGTCTCGACTTAGTAGTAGAGTCACTCCTTAACTTCATTGCCATGTCAGCCACTCTCCATCATCATCGCCTGAGTAGGCCGCCAGAGTTATGGTTAGGGTTAGGATTAGGGTTAGGGTTTATACCCTCTTTGACGCCGGAGTAGGCCGTCGGAGTTACGGTTAGGGTTAGGGTTAGGGTTAGGGTTTACACCCTCTTTGACGCTGGAGTAGGCCGCCGAAGTTAGGGTTTACACCCTCTGAGAGAGAGAGAGAGAGAGAGAAAGAGAGAGGATTGGGTTACGGTTAGGGTTAGGGTTTACACCCTCTGTGACACCGGAGTAGGCCGTCAGAGTTAGTGTTTACACCCTCTAAGATATATATATATATATATATATATAGAGAGAGAGAGAGAGAGAGAGTTAGGGTTTACCTAGATGAGGAGGAGAAGGAGGAGGAGGGGGACGCCGGAGTAGGCTGTTGAACTTGACCGCCGGAGGGTGCACTTCGCCGGAGAGCGGGGGGGGGGGGGAGAGGGGGAGTTTTTAAAAAATTAGAAAAAGTTTTCGACAGAAGGGGGGAATCTAAATCTATATTAAAATTTTAGTGACGTCAACTTATAACGTCACTAATAAAAATATTTTGCGACGTCAAAGACGTCGCAAATCACGTCGCTAAAAATAAAAAATTACTAGCGTCGCTAAATATGTCGCTAAAAGTTGCTAAATTTAAAAACTCAGCGACTTTAGCGACTTTAAATAAGCTTATAGCGACAATTCTTTAAAAAACTGAATTATAGTCGCTATATGCCGCCAATATCGACTTATAGCGACATTTATTTGCGAAGTCGCTGAAATCTTAAATATTAGCGACGTTTTATTTTGACGTCGCTAAAAACGTCGCTTTTTTATCATATTCTGGTAGTGATATATATATATATATATATATATATATATATATATATATATATATATATATATATCTTTTCATCTAAAATCCTAACCTAAAATCTTCTATACAAAACCCTAACTTTCTCTCCTTCCTCCATCACCCTAGCCGCTACCTCCAAGTTGCCGGCCCCCCTCCTCCTCACGTGGACACCCGCCATCTCCTCCATCCAAGAACTCGAGCATCTCTTTCCTTCTTCTTCTAGTAAGTTTCTTTAATCCCTCTCTCCTTCCTTCTTAAATTTCTTCTTTATTTATGAATACATATATATATATTATATATATGAGTAATTGGTGTAGACTGTGTTATTTTTTCTTTGAAGAACTCAAGAAATCCATAAACCCTAATTTTGAGGTTCAACTCAACACTTTTGTGCATGCATGAAACTTTCTTCAAAACTCTCTTAAATTCTTGTTAATGTATTTATATAGATGTTATTAATAGGGAATATATTCAGTTTTTATAAAAAATCTATAGATTTATTAATTTATATTAAATTAGAGTTGTGAACATGTTTTATGTGTAGTATTGACCTAGTCTTGATGTATGCATGTTAGGAACCCATAGATCATGTTGGGACTTAATAGTAGATGGAAAACCTAATTTTTTTAGATGGATTACTATTTTTCCAGAATATATATATTCTGAAATTATATTAAATAAATATAAAATTGATTTCTATGATGTTACAACAACCATGTACCACCCTTTTGTATGAATACTATCAAGTTTGGTTGCCAACCCTAATAGGATCAACTTGTATATAGTAAAATTCTAATTATTTTTGTATAGATAAAAAAATAGTATTTATTTTGTTTATTACTGATTTTACCATATTTATCTAGATTTTATTCCTATTTAGAAAAATTAGAATTCTAGATGTTTATGTAACAAGTCGATCTAGTTTTGACAAAACTTGACCTCGACAATTTCAGACTTAAACCAAGAATAAAAAATATATTTTCTACATATAAAATTATATTATGTTATTTTAATTCTGATTTTTAAGTATTTATTCCAGAATGATTCATTTATTAAAAATTGGTTTTACTAACTTGTCGGTAACCTGGTATGACCTAGTTTTGGTTTTTTTTACTTGGTTTTTGACTCATAGAAATTATAGGAGATGAACCTATCACTAAAAAAATCTTATTTTCTAATAAAATTTCAGAATTATTTATTTTTATTAAATAATTATTAAAAAATAGTTTTTGATAATGTTTAACGACTAGTAATATTTTGAGAGCTAGTTACTTGTATGTATAATCAACGTAGAATTAAGAAATAGTTAATAACCTAATTTTAACTTGATAGTAAGAGTCTAATTAGTGTAATAATTGATTGTTAGGTGTTTGTGACGTTCCTGTGGAGAGTTCCGGACCAAAATTGTTGTCCTCGCATCTTGGCTTGGAAAGCAAGTACACCTTGCTTGTTTGTATTATGCAGTTTACATATGCCTAGCTCTTTTTATTTTGTTAGCTATGTGCACATGTCTTAGAGTAGTAGACGAACATATTATGTTGTGAAGATACGTGATATCTTCTGACCTGACACTGTTTTAAACATGTTCACTGAGTGAGTGAGTACATAGACTGGCGTGTTGACTGGCCATCGATACGTGAGTTCGCATCTTATGTTAGCTGTTGGTGTTAGTTTGAGTTCTAGATTTTATTGACATCATTGCATTATGTCTGCACCGCGTATATGGTTCGGATAGTTTATTGGGAGGGGAGAATCTGCTAGTGAGTGGATATGATTTCTGTTTCTTACTGTACTGTAAAAATGGTACAACTGTGTAACCCCCTAGTTTTACAGAACGCCTAGTGGGACGACTGCTCTTCTATTTTTCTACCCTCATGTGCCATTAGAGATATCTCGAGTGCACATCACATATATGGTTTAGTTACCCTATTTATTGTTTACTGCTTTACTTTCATGCAAGCTAATTATTTTTGTACTTGTTATGTCCCTCTGAGGACCTGGCACCTTTTCTAGATCCCGACGAGTTCTTATACCCGACGAATTATGGAGTTGAAGATTTTGCAGACGAGGACTTCGAGATGGAGCCACATAAGTTTTTTTTGAGCATTCATTCATGTACGATAGTTGCTTAGTGACTTGGGTGTCTTTATCTAGTTAGCTGACACTCGGACTATCTTTTTATTGCTTAGATGTATTCTTTCAGTATTCTTTTGTACTCATTTTTATGTATTGTTCTCTACTAGATATTCTTTTGTAGTAGATTCTGAGACTTATTCTATTTCATTCAGTTTTCTATTCTATGATATTTTGCGGATGAGACTAGATTTTACCTGCCTATGATATTGAGTTTTAGTTATATTTTAAAGCGTACTATGACTGGTTAGGTCCATTAAATTGGGTTTCTATACTTGTTCGTACAGCTGGCATGTGTATGTATACCTAGTCCTACTGTCACGACCCGCACCCGGTTTAGGGGCACGAGTGCGTGGGTACGTCCAGCCTACGCCGCAGCATCGGCGGTAGAACGCTGTCTAGGTATTGATACTATCTAACTAATGTCACGCAAATATCCAATCTCCATTAGGAGGCACGGATGACACAAATAGATGAACATATACTCAATCACAGGATAACAGCACGATAAGATTTCGAAACAGAAATTAAAATTAAACACAACACAAGTCCACAAGAAAAACTTAACTTAACAATATCCAAGAATCATCAAAATGCCGGAGACAAATCCGGTACCAAAAAGTCTACTAAAAGAACTAACAAGAAATAATAACTCCGACTAGACTTTCCAGAATCACAGCTAACTACCAAGTCTGCAACTACTCACCATAGTCCATAAAGTGTCGGACAGCGGTCCTCTAAGGCATAGTCTGGAAAAATATTTCCATTCAGGAAGGAGCAAAGCACAATCTCAAATAACAGTTCCATTAATTGATAATGTCTATAATACAATAAAACATGTCATGCTAGCTACTGAGAAGAAAATGTAATGACAGTTTAAGAGGGACAGGCAATGTAAAGAGACAGGTAATAGGCAATTATGATATAGTCAGTGCATGTATGGAAATAAAAGAACAAGAAACAGTATCATATACGGGTGATGTAGTATATGATCTAAAATAGAGAACTGTAACTATTCTAAGTGTTTGAAATAGTAGTTTCAAAATGTGATCGGCTTGGGACATGTACAGTAGCTACAGTCTGGCTAATCATACGTGGGGGTATGATTGACACCAATAATATTTAATTATGCAATGGGTATTTGATCACATTTCTCACTAGCCATTTTCCCGCCCCCAACTAGTACTGTGGATCCAATCATGACACGTCACGAATACACAACATTGTCTAATATATTAAGTACAATGTCTAATAAATTATTTACAATGTCTAATATCAATGTCTAATATAAATGTCAATGTAAATGTCGTGTATAATGTCGATACGAAAATCAAGGTAACATCTCATGACTGCAGATCCAAGCTATACTAGTCCGTGTAGCACAGTGTCAAAGATTCAGTTGTAACATTTCAAGATCATTGAACTTATAGCTATTATCAAGAATTGAAAATTATCAGAGAATGTACTTGCCTCGGTCCTTAGCTGGTATTTATGGATGTCCTGTTCCAGAGTATCCCCTGGTAACCAACAGTCCTATAAACACATTACAATATAACATGTGTATCAGGGGCTATACTAACACAAAATAGAAATACACTGGCCTTAGGGCTATGCCAGGTACGGTAGGGGTCATCTACTAGATAGGCCAACTATATCTTAATATCCCTTAATTACAATAATAGATATAAGTAAAATATATATATACTTTAAAATAATGATTCTTGTATGTATATATAAACATAATAATTTATACTTACAATATTTTATACTTGCACCAAATTTAAATACATTTACAATATATATATATATATACCTTTTAAAATTACATATATGTATAGGTTTGTACATATACCAAAATGTGTATACTATATACAAACAGAGAAAATACACTATACAGTTAATTATTAATAAATAATTAATATACATTTATACATTCATACCAAAAATACGTATTTGCTTTTATTTACTAGATATCTCGTATATATATAAAATAACCAATATATATATATATACAATATATATATATATCAATTTAATCACATCTACTAGAATACATATATATATATATATAATCATACTTAAATATATATACATTAATTATACACATTTAATTAATATCTACATATACTAATTACATACAAATACATATACTAGCTTATACAAATTATATATATACCAATATTATATATATTAAATTAAGTACATATTTATACCATTTATTTAAATACATACAATACCTTACATTATACCAAATTAATCTATATAAATATTTAAACAAACATTTTATATATATATATACATTATATATATATATATATAACATTATATATATATATATATATATATATATATATATATATATATATATATAGATATATATATATATATATATATATAAAGAGGGAAGGGGAGAAAGGGGAAGAAACTTACAGTGGAAGGGGAACTGGCCGGACTGATGCTCGTGAGGGGGAGCTCGGTTGATGGCCGTCGGAGTTGGGAGGTTCAGCGGGCTGGGTTGAAGGAGCAGGGGCCGAGGGGGTTGCTCGGGTCGAGCTCGGCCGCTCGCCGGGCCGGAGTCGAGGCGGCAGCGGCTGAGCAGCAGGCTGACAGTGCTCGCCGGACCGGAGGCAGTGCCGAACCGATCAGAAGGAAGAGGATGGGGTGAGCACAGAGGATGGTGGAGGAAGAGCCGCCGGCGCCGGAGGGAGATCGGGCCGCCGGAGTGGGGCCGGCTACAGCCAGCAGGCCGCCGGGGTCGATCTCGACTCGGTCGGGTGCAGGTCGGCTGGAGGGCTGTCCGACGGGGAGTTCGCTGAGCCGTCGGCCGGAGTCGGGATGAACAGGGGGTCGGGAACAGTAACTTCAAGTTCCCCCCCTGTCTAAGTTATTTGAAATTTTTTTTTTTTTAAAAGGAAAGAAATCAAAGAAGAAGGAGAAGGAAAGAGAAGGAAAAAGAAGAAGAAGAAAAGAGAAGAAAGGAATCCTACGGTTTGGTGTTGGGGATGGAGGAGAGAGAGAGGTGGGGGAAAACCTAGGTTGCCTAGGGATTAGGGCTTAGGATGGGACAATACATTAAATAGGATGAGGGTTTATGAATCCAATGGTGAGGATGCACCCAATTAAATGGGTGGTCCAGATTTGTCAAGAAAAAATAATTCATGGGGGATTTGAGGGTGAGAGTTTAATTAAAAAATATTGGATTCCCTCATTGATTAAAATAATTAGGTGTTGGCACCTACAATTGAATAATTGCAACTTAGCCCCTTAAATTCGGGAAATTGCACAAACACATAAAATGACGAAAATTGGGCGGGCGATTCGGGGTCCGATGTTTTGTAGGGTCAGGGGGTGCTGTAAGACTGGTACGGGCTGAATTTGTAGGGCACTGGAATTAAATTGGGATTTTAAAATCAGATAAAATGGTATCCTCAATTTAAATAGAAATAAATGCAAGTTGTGTTCAACAATTAATTTGGAGTACTTGGGGTCAAAATCAGATCAAGTCATCAATACCAATATTGAAGAAGACTCAGAACAGAATATTACCCTAATTTGGGCCACACGAAAAATAGGTCAAGATGGCCTCCAATTTTCGATTGGAACGCACAACGATACAAAAATAGGAAATTAAAAATAACGTCCGCGACGACTTTTGTGCGGCCAGAAACAATGCACAAGGAGCAAAATTATGAGTTGCAAAAATAGCAGAAATGAAGGTGGGCATGTCTAGAGCAAGATTGTAAAATTTGTTGGAAGACAAAAGTCTGGATAGTGCTCCAAATATCGAAGCAAAGGCAAGCGCAAAATATTAAATAAAATACAGTAATTAATTACACCTCCAATAAATTAATTCTAAAATAAAACAATTAACCTTAAAATTCCATAATTCCGACAGGTGCTCATCTACTGGCTTCTAGGTCTAGTCTACCATCACAAACACAAATGAACACTGTCTATAATATAATATATTAAAGTACACATCACACAGTTATTTAATTTAAATATATACTATTCATGCAATTAATTTAATTGTAAATAACATAATATTAAATATTGTAAAAATTCGAAAATACCCCTGTTTTCGGAATGTGGTAGTGACAAGTCTACCCCCCTTAAAAGAATTTCGTCCTCGAAATTTAAAATCCTCATACTAGGATTTAAATCATACACACTTATCATTCCCTCAATTAAATTCATCAACCACGAATAATCCACAAGGTCTTTTCAAAATTTCAAAAATCTAAAATTGTTGTATTCCTGTAAAATTTCTCGACATAGAATCAAAGTCCCTTTTTAAAAAATTTTCCTGAAAGTTTTGAGTTAATAATCCAATGCCCGGATTTTAATATCCACTCCTCAAAGTACTCAACAATATGATATTTAAGGATTCTCCAAATGTCACATTCAAATATGAAGTTCTAAAATTCATAACTTGCGATTTAAATAAATACATTGATAAATCTCCCAAAATTTCTAAAATAACCAATTTAAATATGTCAAAATCTTTCCTAGAATTAATTAAACCACCAATTATGCCATGTTAATTTCTTAACCATTTGTTTAAATCAATAATTATCCTCAAATTTTTAAATCCTCGATTGTTTTATTTATGTATTTACTACCATCAAAATTTAATTCCTCCAATCATATAATCATGAACTACTCCATATTGTTATTTCACAATAAATTCTTTCAAAATTTTTATAAATAGCATATCCCAAACAAACCTTCAAAAATAAATCGAATCACATTCTTATCACAATATCCTCCAAAATTTTAAGTTAATGACGAAATGCAAGAGTTTAATATTCCATCCTCTAATTGAAATCCAATCAGTGCATATTTCAAAAATTGAATCTCGTTCCAAATTTGAATTTAACACTAATCCATTGGTGTTCTTATCCCTCGATTTTTTTTTTCCATAATAGGCAACGATGTAACACTTATGGAACCTCCAATACAATATTCAAAATATAAGTTCTCAACTTGCAGTCCAACAATATATCGATGGCCTTCTTAAATTCCTCAAATTTAATAATAAATTCAATCATTTCAAAATTTTCTAAAAATCAATGATTTAACAAAACTTCAATTACGCCATATCAAATTCCCAACTCTTTATTTAATTTAATATTTTTCCTCAAAATTTTGGCACCTTGTCTCTCTTTGTCAAGTCATAACCTCTTTGTTAATCTTTATTACAGTTAAATCCTCAACAATCAAAGTCTAAGAGAATTCTACCTACACTCATACAACATGCAACCTAAAGGAATTATGTATGATCATAGTATCTTTTGCCAAGGTATTACAGTCTGTAACAGGGGTACCACTAACTACATTATAACAAGAAATCATGCATACAATTATTGTACCAAGGAATCAATCAATTAATCAAGTAGATAGGAACAGAATGAAGGAAAGAACAGAACTTGCTAACACATTACCTGCAGTATCGGTCTCCTCGACCGTCACCGCAATTGCCCGTCCTGCTGGGGTGGTTCCCTCCGTGGGTACTGAGCAATATACGGTTCCACAGGTAGCCTAACTGGATCTCTATAAGCTGAAGTTGAGCGCTGGCCGGGAAGATAAGAGGTTAGAAGACAATCCCTTACTCGATGTCCCGCAGCGCCACAGTGCAAACAAAGTCCCAGCCTCGTTCTACAGCTCTTCCGAAGGTGACCTGGCTTCTTACAGAAATAACAAGTTCGTTGATCCTGCTGTACAGGAACTGGTGCCGGGTACTGCTGTTGATACTGAAATGCCCTCGGTTGTCGCCGAATTGGAACTGGTGCCTGGTACTGCTGTTGATACTGAAATGCCCTCAGCTGCCACTGGCCAGGATACTGCTGGGCAACTCTCTCAACTGTCTGTAGTGCCATCTGGTGAGCGTTCTCCATGCTCTCTCTCATCAGCTCGGTTTGTGCCTGGTGCGCTTCTGCTTGCACCCTCTGAGCCTCAGCTTGAACTCGCTGAGCATCTGCCGCCATTTTCTGGGCATCTACCATGCCTTGGATCAAGGTGAACATCTGTGCTCCGTCAATGGGCAAACCTCCGAAAATCAGAGTCGGTGGAGGAGGAAGGTCGTCCGACACAGCTGTGGCTATCTTCTGAACAGGTGGAGAAGGAAGATCACCTACGTGCATCGGAGATGTAGGAGGAATTACTGCTGTCTGTCCCTCAGGTGGAGAGGTGGCAGACCCTTCTAAAGCTGGTGTTCCCGCTCTCGTAGATAGTGTCTTCGGCAACATCCTGAAGACAGATCCCAAAGAATCAATTTAGGCAAAATGCGATATCATCAAGGGAGGACAGTACAGTTCTAAAGAAGCAACATTCAAGATAAAAGATTTGAATAATCCTAGTTGATTGCACAGATCAAAGATGCATCCATGGTTGATACCTCTATCCTTATAGGTACCACAGTTCTATCACAAGCACTCTTACTGCTAGCTTCCTTACCTACTGCAATCGCTAATACTAGTTAATCTTATCACTCAATGCATATCAATTCCAATACACTATACTAAGTACTGCACTTTCTAGTACAACCCTTGATGATCACCCAAGTCAGTTTGCAGTGAATATCAATCATGCTCAAGCCAACATATCCTTACACATGCATCTTACCTACTTATCATATCTCTCCCATTATAAAATCTTATCCTCAAATAAATATTCCTCAAAATAACTCCTCGAATAAAAATTAAAGTAAATGTATACACTTTCCTCAAGGTCAATTATTTAAATACTGAAATGAAAACTTAATCACACAAAATCCTTACAGACTTGTCTAGGTTTAATGAATCGAATCTGAATCCTCAAAAATAAAATTTTAATAACCATATTTCAACTCTTCAATTTCAAAATTTTGCAATTCATTGAAATCTTCAAAATAAGATTTTATTAACATAATATCTCAACCTCTCTAAATTTTTAAAATTTGAAATTCATTTTCAATCCTCAAAATTAAAATTAAAATCCACCCTTCGTAGTCCAATAGCCCTAATGTTAATCATTTTTACTGTCCTCATCGACATGTGTTATCAGATAATATCATAATTCAGTCTGCAAATTCTTTTTAATATAAAATCAACCCTACAATGAAACCCAAAATCCTAACTTAAATACCTAATTAACAACAATCAAATCAAGTGAAACCAAAATCCTAATTTAATAACAAATCAACAATGATCAAATTCAATATCAATAAGTGAGAATGGACAGAACAAGGGAATGAATTTAAATTGGAAGTTTCAACAAGATTCTCAGGGGTCATCCCAGGAATCTCTCAAGAAATTGTGATTGAGTATTTGCTTTCGTCCTAGTATCCTATGTCCTATGTCCTATAGCAGGCACGCAGTAGTATAACAAGGATGTCACACTACTACGACATCGCACAACTCGCGAAGTCTTGACCTGCATGGGCCACCACTAAAAACGTATCACGACCCGCACCCGGTTTAGGGGCACGAGTGCGTGGGTACGTCCAGCCTACGCCGCAGCATCGGCGGTAGAACGCTGTCTAGGTATTGATACTATCTAACTAATGTCACGCAAATATCCAATCTCCATTAGGAGGCACGGATGACACAAATAGATGAACATATACTCAATCACAGGATAACAGCACGATAAGATTTCGAAACAGAAATTAAAATTAAACACAACATAAGTCCACAAGAAAAACTTAACTTAACAATATCCAAGAATCATCAAAATGCCGGAGACAAATCCGGTACCAAAAAGTCTACTAAAAGAACTAACAAGAAATAATAACTCCGACTAGACTTTCCAGAATCACAGCTAACTACCAAGTCTGCAGCTACTCACCATAGTCCATAAAGTGTCGGACAGCGGTCCTCTAAGGCATAGTCTGGAAAAATATTTCCAGTCAGGAAGGAGCAAAGCACAATCTCAAATAACAGTTCCATTAATTGATAATGTCTATAATACAATAAAACATGTCATGCTAGCTACTGAGAAGAAAATGTAATGACAGTTTAAGAGGGACAGGCAATGTAAAGAGACAGGTAATAGGCAATTATGATATAGTCAGTGCATGTATGGAAATAAAAGAACAAGAAACAGTATCATATACGGGTGATGTAGTATATGATCTAAAATAGAGAACTGTAACTATTCTAAGTGTTTGAAATAGTAGTTTCAAAATGTGATCGGCTTGGGACATGTACAGTAGCTACAGTCTGGCTAATCATACGTGGGGGTATGATTGACACCAATAATATTTAATTATGCAATGGGTATTTGATCACATTTCTCACTAGCCATTTCCCCGCCCCCAACTAGTACTGTGGATCCAATCATGACACGTCACGAATACACAACATTGTCTAATATATTAAGTACAATGTCTAATAAATTATTTACAATGTCTAATATCAATGTCTAATGTAAATGTCAATGTCAATGTAAAGGTCGTGTATAATGTCGATACGAAAATCAAGGTAACATCTCATGACTGCAGATCCAAGCTATACTAGTCCGTGTAGCACAGTGTCAAAGATTCAGTTGTAACATTTCAAGATCATTGAACTTATAGCTATTATCAAGAATTGAAAATTATCAGAGAATGTACTTGCCTCGGTCCTTAGCTGGTATTTATGGATGTCCTGTTCCAGAGTATCCCCTGGTAACCAACAGTCCTATAAACACATTACAATATAACATGTGTATCAGGGGCTATACTAACACAAAATAGAAATACACTGGCCTTAGGGCTATGCCAGGTACGGTAGGGGTCATCTACTAGATAGGCCAACTATATCTTAATATCCCTTAATTACAATAATAGATATAAGTAAAATATATATATACTTTAAAATAATGATTCTTGTATGTATATATAAACATAATAATTTATACTTACAATATTTTATACTTGCACCAAATTTAAATACATTTACAATATATATATATATACCTTTTAAAATTACATATATGTATAGGTTTGTACATATACCAAAATGTGTATACTATATACAAACAGAGAAAATACACTATACAGTTAATTATTAATAAATAATTAATATACATTTATACATTCATACCAAAAATACGTATTTGCTTTTATTTACTAGATATCTCGTATATATATAAAATAACCAATATATATATATATATATACAATATATATATATCAATTTAATCACATCTACTAGAATACATATATATATATATATAATCATACTTAAATATATATACATTAATTATACACATTTAATTAATATCTACATATACTAATTACATACAAATACATATACTAGCTTATACAAATTATATATATACCAATATTATATATATTAAATTAAGTACATATTTATACCATTTATTTAAATACATACAATACCTTACATTATACCAAATTAATCTATATAAATATTTAAACAAACATTATATATATATATATACATTATATATATATATATATATAACATTATATATATATATATATAGATATATATATATATATATAAAGAGGGAAGGGGAGAGAGGGGAAGAAACTTACAGTGGAAGGGGAACTGGCCGGACTGATGCTCGTGAGGGGGAGCTCGGCTGATGGCCGCCGGAGTTGGGAGGTTCAGCGGGCTGGGTTGAAGGAGCAGGGGCCGAGGGGGTTGCTCGGGTCGAGCTCGGCCGCTCGCCGGGCCGGAGTCGAGGCGGCAGCGGCTGAGCAGCAGGCTGACAGTGCTCGCCGGACCGGAGGCAGTGCCGAACCGATCAGAAGGAAGAGGATAGGGTGAGCACAGAGGATGGTGGAGGAAGAGCCGCCGGCGCCGGAGGGAGATCGGGCCGCCGGAGTGGGGCCGGCTACAGCCAGCAGGCCGCCGGGGTCGATCTCGACTCGGTCGGGTGCAGGTCGGCTGGAGGGCTGTCCGGCGGGGAGTTCGCTGAGCCGTCGGCCGGAGTCGGGATGAACAGGGGGTCGGGAACAGTAACTTCAAGTTCCCCCCCTGTCTAAGTTATTTGAAATTTTTTTTTTTTAAAAGGAAAGAAATCAAAGAAGAAGGAGAAGGAAAGAGAAGGAAAAAGAAGAAGAAGAAAAGAGAAGAAAGGAATCCTACGGTTTGGTGTTGGGGATGGAGGAGAGAGAGAGGTGGGGGAAAACCTAGGTTGCCTAGGGATTAGGGCTTAGGATGGGACAATACATTAAATAGGATGAGGGTTTATGAATCAAATGGTGAGGATGCACCCAATTAAATGGGTGGTCCAGATTTGTCAAGAGAAAATAATTCATGGGGGATTTGAGGGTGAGAGTTTAATTAAAAAATATTGGATTCCCTCATTGATTAAAATAATTAGGTGTTGGCACCTACAATTGAATAATTGCAACTTAGCCCCTTAAATTCGGGAAATTGCACAAACACATAAAATGACGAAAATTGGGCGGGCGATTCGGGGTCCGATGTTTTGTAGGGTCAGGGGGTGCTGTAAGACTGGTACGGGCTGAATTTGTAGGGCACTGGAATTAAATTGGGATTTTAAAATCAGATAAAATGGTATCCTCAATTTAAATAGAAATAAATACAAGTTGTGTTCAACAATTAATTTGGAGTACTTGGGGTCAAAATCAGATCAAGTCATCAATACCAATATTGAAGAAGACTCAGAACAGAATATTACTCTAATTTGGGCCGCACGAAAAATAGGTCAAGATGGCCTCCAATTTTCGATTGGAACGCACAACGATACAAAAATAGGAAATTAAAAATAACGTCCGCGACGACTTTTGTGCGGCCAGAAACAATGCACAAGGAGCAAAATTATGAGTTGCAAAAATAGCAGAAATGAAGGTGGGCATGTCTAGAGCAAGATTGTAAAATTTGTTGGAAGACAAAAGTCTGGATAGTGCTCCAAATATCGAAGCAAAGGCAAAGCGCAAAATATTAAATAAAATACAGTAATTAATTACACCTCCAATAAATTAATTCTAAAATAAAACAATTAACCTTAAAATTCCATAATTCCGACAGGTGCTCATCTACTGGCTTCTAGGTCTAGTCTACCATCACAAACACAAATGAACACTGTCTATAATATAATATATTAAAGTACACATCACACAGTTATTTAATTTAAATATATACTATTCATGCAATTAATTTAATTGTAAATAACATAATATTAAATATTGTAAAAATTCGAAAATACCCCTGTTTTCGGAATGTGGTAGTGACACCTACGTATTTTGGGACTGGGGCATGACAGAGATGGACGCAAAGCCGGTGCGTATGGTAAACCTGATCGGTACCAACTATCACTACTGGAGGAGCAAGATGAAGGATCTGCTATTTATCAAGAAGCTGCATCTGTCGGTATTTGTTTTCGAGAGGCCCAGTGACAAATCCGAAGAGGACTGGAAGTTTGAGCATATACAGGTGTGTGGGTACATAAGAAGTTCGTTGATGAGAATGTGTATAACCACGTTGCCAGTATTGAGCACGCCAGGATACTATAGGATAAGCTGAAATCTTTGTATGCGAAGAAGACCGGGATAAATAAATTTTTCCTGATCCGGATGATGATGGGTCTGTGGTACAAAGATAGGACATCTATTACAGATCATTTAAGTGAGTTCCAGGGCATGCTTGACCATTTATCCTCGATAGGGGTTAAGTTTGACGACGAGGTTTATGGACTATGTCTGTTGTGTATATTGCCAGACTCATGGAATACCGTAAGAGTGTCTATGATCACTTCTTCTCCGGAAGGCGTGGTCAGTCTGGAGTTTTTCAAGAGCGAGGTAATAAATGAAGAGATATGGAGACATTCTCAGGCTACTTCTTCCACATCCCACTCAGAAGCGCTTGTTTTAGAGAGCCACAGAAGGGGTAAAAGCAGGGATCCAAGCTTTGACAGAGACAAAAATAGGGTAAGGTCCAAGGGTAGGTACGAGAACTTAGAGTGTTACCATTGTGGCAAGAAGGGCCACATCAAGCGGAACTATTTTTCTTGGAAGAGAGAGAAGAAGGGCGACAAGGAAAAGGAGGGCGAGAATACTACAAAGGCGGCCTCGACGCATGGAGGTGATCTGATCATTGTAGGTGATACGGCAGTTATGAACCTCACTTGCGATAAAAACTCTTGGCTGGTGGACTCATGTGCTTCAGACAACAGGAAACTATTTGTTACTTACACAACATGCATTGAAGATGGGCAATGGAGATGTGTTGAAGGCAGTTGCCATTGGAGATATGCATTTGAGGACAAAGACGGGTGCGGTTCTTGTTCTAAAAGATGTTCGTCATGTCCCTGATATCCGTTTCAACCTGGTGTTGGTTGGAAGGTTGGATGACGAGAGCTTCTTCAATCTTTTTGGGAACAGTCAGTGGAAGCTTTTCATAGTTTTTATGGTGATTGCCAGAGGAAGCAAGAGGTCCGAACTCTACTATATGGAAGGGATCGCACAGGGGGGCACAAGAGGTAAATGTAACTACGGATACGTCTATCGAGTTGTGGCACATATGGTTCAGCCATATCAGTGAGAAGGGGATGAGCTACTTGGTGAACAAGAAGGTGATTGTAGGGCCAAAGTCTACAAAATTGGAGAGGTGCATGCACTGTTTGGCAGGGAAGCAAAATATGGTATCTTTTCAAAGTGACCCAAGTTCAAGGAAGCCGGTGTTGCTCGAGTTGATTCACTCGGATGTCTGCGTTCCTATGAAGGTAAAATATATTGGTGGTATTTCTTACTTTGTAACTTTTATTGATGATTATTCCAGGAAGGTTTGGGTCTATGCCTTAAAGACCAAGGATTAGGTGTTGTCCACTTTCAAGGAGTTTCAAGCCTCCGTTGAAAGAAAAATTGGCAAGAAGCTGCTATGTGTTCGGTCGGACAATAGCGGCAAATATATCGGTCCCTTTGATGCATACTGCAAAGAACAAAGGATACGGTGCCAGAAGGATCCGCCAAAGATACCTCAGCTCAATGGTATAGTGGAGAGAATAAATAGGACACTGATAGAGAGGGTACGGTGTTTGTTGTCAGAAGCAAACTTGTCGGGCAGCAATTACAGTGAGGCTCCTTACACAGCTGCTTATATTATTAATTTATCTCCTAGTGCTCCTTTGTAGGGTGATGTGCCTGACAAAGAATGGTACGACAAAGAGACGTCATATAATCACCTGCGAGTGTTTGGTTGTAAGGCCTTCGTACATGTATCGAAGGACGAGAGATCCAAACTTGAGCCGAAGACGAGGCTGTGCATCTTTGTCGATTACGGTCGGGATGAGTTTGATTATATACTCTATGACCCAATGGAAAGAAAGCTCTACAGAAACAGGGACATGGTATTCGTCGAGTATCAGACTATGAGCAACACTCAGGATTATAAGATGCCTTCAGAGCCTGAGGAATTGCCTCAGTTAGAGTTATTTTACTTTGAGCAGTTTCCAGAGGATATCGTAGAGGATCCAGTTATAGGGGAGCCATTACATGAAGTTGCTTTCAACCTTGATTATCAGCCTGCTAATGGTGTTCAGGGTGGTCTTCAGGAGGATGAGCATGCTGAGGAGGTAGTTCCTGAGGAGGAGATTGTTGGTATACAACCAGCACCAGTGGTTCCATTGAGGAGGAGAGATAGAGATCATCGACTATCTACGAGATAATCAGCGGGTGAGTATGTTCTACTAACTAATGGGGGAGAATCCAAAAGTTTCACAGAGGCTATGGAAGACGAACACAGGCAGGAGTGGATGAAGGCCACACATGAGAAGATGAGTTCCTTGGAGGCCAACTCTATTTATGATCCGGTACGGTAGCCAAAGGACAAGAAGACTTTAAATAATCGATGGGTATTCAGAGTGAAGTAGACAGATGATGCTACTCACCCTAGATACAAAGCGAGGCTGGTAGTTAAAGGCTACAGTCAGTAAAAAAGCATAGATTATGATGAGATCTTTTCGCTAGTCATCAAGTAGTCGTCTATTCGGGTGGTGCTAGCATTGGCAGCCAATTTTGACTTGGAGGTCGAGCAAATGGACGTGAAGATATACTTGGTCTGCCAATTTTGACTTGTAGGTCGAGCAAATGGATTCTATGAGTAGAAAAGTTATACTTGGTCTGCCAGTTGAGGAAGAGCTTGTATAGTCTGAAGCAGGCTCCGAGACAGTGGTACGGGAAGTTCGAGTCTTTTATGGGGGTACATGGTTACGTACGGACGACGTCGGACCATTGTGTATTTGTGAGGTACTTTGCCGAGGATAATTTCATTATTTTACTGCTCTACGTTTATGATATACTACTGGTGGGTCAGAATGCCACTAGGATAGCAGAGTTGAAGCGTTAACTGGACACGGCCTTCTCTATGAAGGATTTGGATGCAACAAAAACTATTCTTGGGATAGAGATCAGCCGAGAGAGAGAGAGAGAGAGAGAGAGAGTCCAAGATGCTACACTTGTCTCATAATAAGTACATTCACTTGGTACTTTCAGTATTTTGGGATGAAAGGGTCGAAGAAAGTGAGTTTCCCCCTTACAGCTTTCTTTAAATTTACTGAGAAGCAGTGTCCATCTACCGAGGATGAGAAAGAATATATGGAGTAGGTTCCATATGCCTCAGCTATGGGGAGTCTTATGTATGCTATGGTATGTTCGAGGTTAGACATCACTCACGCAGTTGGCACAGTTAACAGGTATACTTCCAATCCTGGAAGGGTACATTAGAGTGCGGTCAAGTGGATTCTACAATATCTTCAGGGCACTGCCGATTGGAGACTTTCTTCTGGTGGTGACGAGACAAAGCTAGTTGTGTATACTAACGCTGATATAGCTGAAGATACAGACACGGGGCGATCAACTTCGGGCTATGTGATGATATTTGCTGGTGGAGCAGTATCATCGCAGTCATGGTTGCAGAAGTATGTTGCCTTGTCGATGACAGAGGTAGAGTACATTGCGGTGACGGAGGCTTGCAAGGAGTTTCTGTGGATGAAGAATCTGTTGCATAAAATTAGGCTAAAGGAAGAGCAGTATCCTTTGCTTTGCGATAGTCAGAGTGCTATTCACCTTGTGAAGAACCAGATATTTTATAGCCGGTCCAAGCACATTGAGAACCGATATTATTGGATACGGGATATTATGGAAAAGAGCAAAGCGGCGCTTGAGAAGATTCATACAGATGACAACAGAGCAGACATGTTTATAAAGATTCTTCCAAGAAAAAAGTTTGAGTACAACAGGCGGATCATCGGGATGAAGACCCCCTCTACATAGTTGTGAATGAAAAAAATTGTTGGAGTGGGTGGGGTTCCCAACCTATGTATAGAATACCCCGGAGTGCGACGAGCGCCATCTGTCTGTTGAAAAAGCTCGAGAAGTGCGTCGAACGCCGTATATTAGTACATTTATGGTAAGCAAATATTATATTAAATTTTCATCTTTGACTTAAATTATATATTAATGATTGGATCTTTTATATTTTAACTTTTCATATAATTGGATTTCCAATTTATGGTAAGCTAATTTATGATTTGATTTCTATTAAATATATGATTGATTGTAATTGGATTTTCATAAATATTTTTAGATTTTATATATAGATTTCCAAATGGAAATCTTAATTCATGCAAGGGTTTTTAAAAAGGCTCATGCAAAATATAACAAGATGAGAAAAAAATAAGAGAGAAAAAAAGGTGGCAAGAGTGTCATTCCAACTTTGGAGAGGAGAAAGAAGGATTATAGGTCGTTTCGGAGAAGGAGAGCAATTTGGGGTATTTTTTATTGTCTTTTTTTCGTGATTGTAATCTATTTTTTGTTCCAAATATTTGCGATAATCCGTGTTGGATCGGTGAGAAGCTTGTAGATGGTGTAAACTCTTTATTCTATTAGTGGAGGTTCTTCAGGGTTGGACTCCGATCGCCCCGTGGTTTTTTCCATCTGGGTTTTTCATGTAAATTTTTTTGTCTGCGATTTGTGTTTGGTGTTATTTTTGTAAGTTTTGCTCGGTTCTCTCGTAGGTACTCTCTCATTTGGAGAACAGTTTTCGCGTTTCGTTCCCAACAAGACTAATGATCACCCCTCTACCGAACCTTGTCAACATCCTCATATTTTTAAGAAAAGTACACAAACATATCAAATTTGCAAGACCTTTTAATTTAATTAATTACTTTTATGACATTTATAAGCTCCTTCTCATCCAAGAAATGACCATAGTATTTGCGATAAACTATAGACAAATGACCAAATAAAGAAAATTGAAAAACAAACAAGAATACAAACTCCTGATAAAACTTAGGGTGCGTTGGTGCATGAAATACTATATAGTCAAAATTCTATATTTTAGGAAATCAAATTTCCTTGAAATAAAATTATGAAAAAAATTATATTCACAAGTTTGGTTAATAAATAAATTTTCCAAAAATATATAGTTCATACAAAAAATATAATTTTTATGATTGATGATAAAATATATTTAATAATTGTTTTGTTTGTGACTTTTTACAGTGTAGTTGGTTAAGGTGATATCTTAATATTTAAAAGAACATAGTTAAAACTCTATCAATTTCATAATTTATTTTACGTAAATATTAATTTTTTACAACTCGACCGTATTGAACCTAATCCAAACTCACATGTAAAGAACCAAAAAGTTCTTTTCTAGAAAAAAAGAATAAAATATTTTTTTAAAAAACAAAAAAAACTTTAAAAAATAAGGAAAACAAGTTTTTTTGTTTGAAAACTATTAAAGAAATAAAAAAAAGAAAAAAGAAATAAAAATAAAAGAATTATTGAAAAAAATAAAAAAGGGAAAAACTGAAAAAAAGAAGAATATTTTTTTAACAAAATTTAATATACCCATGGTTTGAACCCGACCTTCACCGAGTGACCCGAACTTGATCGAGTGACCCGAACTAGAGCTAGTTAAATTTATTCTCATAAAAAATTAATATTCTCATTTTTTATGGTAAAAGGTCTTACGGACAGTCAAATGTTTGGGAGATAAATATTATAACCAAAACCAAAGATGGGTATATTTCACCCGCTTTGCTAAAAACCTGTTTCTAGCAAAACCAATTATAACAACCTGTTCCGTTCAAGTTGATAGCCGATTCAAACGGCGCAAGTGCAATGACTCGACCCGCTTTGCTCTGCGAGAAGGCTCGCTTGAGGCAAAATATTTCACACTTGGCCCTTCAGGAGTTCAGACTTAGACTTTCAAAGGCTCGCTCAGAGTATCGCTCGACCAAGGCGAATCATCGTTAAGGTGGGTGGCTACGATGAACCTGTTTTTGCTTAGCCTGCATACCTAAAATATGGACGATACATGCTAGTCTCTAGGTGAATCATCCCTTGCATAATAATAAATAATAAATTGCACCTAGCTAGGATAATAATCCCATATTGTATTGCTTGTGTTAGAACATGGAAGTGAAACTTGGCTTATAGTTGGACCCTCATATGCTACCTTAGCTCCGTGCAAGTAGACTTCGCTAATGCTTCGAGTGGATCATTACATACTCTTCGTAGTATACTGCTTCGCATGTTTACACTGCTCATCCCATATATTATGTCGCTCGATATGTCCCTGTACGGTTTTACTCATCGCACAACCACTTACACCCGTACAAATGTAAAGGCTAGCTTATGTTCTAAAGTAGTCTATGTTGCAAGTTTCCTTATGTTTATGTTTCAATACTATTTCAATACTTGCCTGCTTTACATATTCACTATGCTCCTCACATGAATTTATGCCACGGCCCCTGATAACACTATCTTGTCTTGCATTCATCTAAGTTTCCTGGAAGACTATCGAATAGTCGTTCCATGCAAGTATGAACCTGAAAGTATTCAAGACCGTTAGGTCGCCAAGGCAGTTCCTGAACCAGGGGATTGTATCATATTAATAAATCAGGAATCATACCTCGTTGAGCAATCGCAATACTAAATTTTATTGGCTCAGAGAGTCAATTTATATTTGTGAAAAATCCTGCCTTGAACTTGAACCTGTACCTGACAAGATCCTGACTTAAACTTGTACCAGATAAGATCTTGATTTAAACCTGTACCTGACAAGAGGCCCGGAAGATTAGAGACTTGTATGGTCACGGACAACTTGGTGCACAAGGAAGATTTTTAAATCTTGTTCCGCTGACGGTCTCCGGGGCACCGGGGCTGATCCGACCGGTCAAAACCTCCTGACTGTAGTCACCTACATCGGGCGAGATGTGTGCAATGCCCCATATTCTTGATTGTATACTATTCTGCCCTGAGACTACACTATCCTCTATGGCATTGTGCAAGTGACCTACTGTTCATATAGATAAGTCATCCTCGCTTAGCGGTAATCCACGTGCGAGTCATTGCATCACACCTAGTAATCTGAATCACCTGAACGGATATAAGTATAATACACTTTTACATATTTGAACACTTGAACATCTTCTGTAATACACCTGAGTATTCGTGTAACTCGTGCACCTGAGTCAGAACTCCGCCCATGATACTTGTGTTTGCTTAATACAATTTGACTTGGATTTTATATATATACATTCGTGCTTATTTTAACTTAGTTTTATCGTTGGAAAGGGAAGTACGAATGATAAGTTGGTAAGTATTGTCGTGTTACTCATTTATCTTACGATGCACCACCACACGAGTTAGGCTTTTTATTATGCCATAAAACTGATCCTAAGGCAAGATTAGAAAGACAACTTAATAGTTGGTGCACGAAACCTATATAACATGTTTGAATTTGTCGAACGGACGAGATGCCTCCCCACCAGTGCATTCATGTACTGATAACCCACCAGATTGCTTGCAGGGTGCAGGAGAACCTCGTTCCATGCGAAACCCCTTTGTGCGAGCTAAGGCATGGAGTTCGGTCTGGAGCCTTGGAGTGTTGCGTCCGGAGCTTAAGCGTATATACAAGACATAATGTTGGAACATTGCCTATGTATCATTCCACAAATGTATCCATTTAGCATGCTTTTATTGTTTCGAGAGAGAGGACTTGAGCGACTTATAATCTCGACCTAGGGCTGCTTGTAATACTGATTCAATATCAATAAAGTGCTTGTTTAATATCTATACTTATTTGTTTCAATGCTTCTACTATGACAACTCTGTGAACTTGTTACCAATCGCCTGTTCATTTTTTATTCGATTGCATTTAGACTATCTGTTCGTTTTACCGCCTGTATGATTCATGGTCTTGTACGGGCTCAACTTGTGCTCGTGTGGCATTATGTCAAGATGGAAACGATTGTCCTATCGGAGCGCTGGCACGGTTATTCGTGCCTAGCGGGGGCGACTGATTCCTGTGGGAGATCGGAGTATGACATATTGGTATCAGAGCATTGGCTTTACGTCTTTGGACTTCGTATCGATTTTCTCAGTTTTAAAAGCTCGTTCATGGGTTATGTGTATACGCTCTCTCTCATTGACCCATTGGGATGTTCCATACAATGAGTCTAAATATTTTTGAAACTGCATGTGATTCATATGATTGCTTAAACTGAATAGTTATGCGAAGACCCTTGTTCCGACCTGTGTTTGACATTATGGGAATAGACTCGTGCTAGAATTCACAAGTTATGTGTGAACCCGAATACCTATAAATGATTATCCAACTGGTTAGTATGTGATATGGAATATCGTTCGGATGATTAGCTATGCACATAATCTTTTAGCTAAGTTGTGTTGAGTATCGCGCGCCAAGATCATTTTGATGCGAGCTAGTTTGCAAGCGAGATTGGGATATCGTTTAGATAAGGATAAGTTAGACTTAGAATGGTAACCGATAGAAACCTTTTCAATTTATCACTAAGGAAAATATAGTAGATCGTGCTTGTAGAAGCATGAAAAATACGCCGGATGGCTATACGCAGCATATTGGTGCAGAGCAGCGTAAGCAGAGGCCTTCAAAGCCATCAAGCATGCAACAGAGCTTTTTCCGCTAAACACAGCATAAAATATTAAAAGCTCAAAAGGCCATCCGCGTAAGGCAGTAGGTCCAAGCCACTTCAGCGTAAACAGGGTACTTCATCGCCTCCAGGGCGTAAAACTCATCCTCTTTCAGACACGGCATTGAGGTGTACAAGAGACGCTTCGTATTCTCCGAAGTAAACCTGTCAGACCCTGCAATGAAGATCCTGCAATGAACTTGACATCTGGACTTCTGACAAAGGGATACGGCTCGACTACCCTGACGACGGCTAAAATGATGGCACAGCACTGCGACCCAGGCTGTCATTTACCGCCATCCCCTTTGCGTAAACTGCTTTTACAAAGTACGAAGGGATACGCTGCCCTGTTTTACACAGGCAGACATGAGCTGTTTACGTTCTGCAGTAGATAAACCGCCTGCCACATCAAAAGCTGCACTCCGTACGGGGTTTGAGGCACGTCTCTGCGTCCAATGCACAGAGCAATGACAGTTGCTCGAGGCACGTCTCTACGTCTAATGCACAGAGCGGTGACAGTTTCTCAAGGCACGTCTCTGCGACTGATGCGCAGAAGGGGTTGCAGACCTTCAAAAATATGCATCCATATTTAATGCGCAGGATGGTGGCAAATCTCGGCATTTAATGCAAGAGATTTGATTATATCTTCTAAAGCCGTAATTCCGGCTAAAACGTCCATATCAGCACTCTGGCACGGTACACAGCAGTTTCTACGTCCATCCAGCTCCTGTGCTTACTCGGCCTCTATGACCGCTCGGCTTCAACGCCTATTCGGCTTCTACGCCTGCTCGGCCTCCATGACCACTCGGCTTCTACGCCTATTCGGCTTCTACGCTGATTTGGCTTCTATGCCGGTTTGATAACTATTTGGCTTCTATGCCATGGTGACAGACATTTAGCTTCTATGCCAACCTCTTCTACACAATGGATACCTACATACGTGGCTTCTACTCCGTGATCTTCGTAGCGATTATACGCATTTTGTCCCTTAGTTGGACCCGCGTCACACGCTCATTCAAAGGATCATCTATACGCAGGCATTGGTTACTTTAACCATTATGTAAAAGGGTGCTATACTTTCCACTCCTCGGTTTCTATACCGAAGGAGTGGTCACTGTCACTAAAACTCTATAAATAGAGACCTCTATCAATGAGGAAAAAAAGGGGAAGGAGGAGAAAAATTGGTCAAAAAACCAATATCAGATACAAGGTCGACAAATTGGAAGGTCGAACCAGAGGTCAAGAGAGAGAGAGAGAGAGAGAGAGAGAGAGAAAGAGAAAGAGAAAGAGAGAGAAGAATCCGGAGCCCAGGCAAAGAGTAGGGATCGACGACTTTGGCATCGTGCATCCACCCTCTTCTGCAACCTTCGAAGCTGCTTTCTGTCTTCTACGACACTTCTTCAACATCGTGTGGTCCAAGGGCTAAAGTGATCGACTGTAGATCAGACACCTATAGCAATATTTACCCAGATTAAATAAATTATACTCCCATATCCTCGTATAGGATCAAATTGTACAAGTTTGTTTGTAAACCAAAGAAGGCGGGTCTCGTATAAACCCTATCCTGAATATATTTTTATTCTTTCGTTTAATACCACAAACAAGATGGCGACTCTGCTGGGGAGATCTTTCTCTTCTGACGAGGAAGCGATTGCTCAACACGATACGGTATCTATAGGAACCGTGAAGAAGATACTGGTCATCCAATTCGACCAGTCTGCCTACGAAGACATGCTTCAAACCGAGGGTAGCTCTCACCCTCTCTCCGTCCAAGACAACAGGAAGCTGCACAAAGTCTGGATGCCCAAGACATCCTCTACCATTCCTGTGGACTCTCTGATCTCTCCGATCTCTTCGACCTCTCCGACCAATGAGGTTGTAGCATTGCTCCCTCCGTGCCCTGTACGTAAAATTCAGTCTCCCATTACGCGCGGTATAGACGAAACTTCAGGCAAAGCCTCAGCGCTAACCCAGAAGTATCCTCTGCGCTCTACGCGTAGAAATCAGTCTCCCGCTACGCGCGGTACAGACCAAACTTCTGATGATGCCTTAGTGCCAAATCGGAAGTACAAATCATGCTCCGTGCGCAAGACAACATCTGACCTCTACGGGCAACCAGATGAGCGCTGTAATTTCCGCAAGGGAAAGCAAGTGGCAGAGTACTCAACTTCTCAGCCTTTACGCCAGCGAGGGAGCAATCTGCCTACCCTCCGGATTACACTGGAAGCCGACGGCCGACTGAGGATCTCTTCAGCTTTACGTCAGTCTGAGCAAATCTCCAAATTACGCCAGGCGAAGCCCCACGGCGTAAAGCAAGCTCAGGTTACGGAAAGACACTCTCTCCGGGGATTATCCGCCACCCAAATGGCCAATCTTTTGTACACAGGTGGCACAGGGAAAACTATGGTGCACAATCTCCGCCTGCCCACTGATGGGAACAGAAGGAACAAACCGTCGTCTTCTTCCTCTACTCCTCCTGACTTGCGCAAATATCTAATCCAGAAGCGTAAGGAGTGGGGACCTTCCAACATGTCTATTATGCCCCCTGGCGAGCAATGTTGTAATAGTCATAAAATTGTGATTGACTGCTGTTGTTCTAAAGCAAAACAGTCAGTTTTCGACCGATTGAGCTACTCTCAGTCTTTCCAGGAAGAAGAGCCCGCGCATGCATCCGTGAACATGGCTTCATACATACCTAGAGGAGGGTCGAGCTCAAGACATCATCCCTCTAGGCCTCCGATCCGAAGTAGATTCGAAGACCTCCTCAGGAACACTGAAGCTGGGGTGTTCCAAAACACCCGTGCAAGGTCACAGCAACCAGCTTCGTACTCGTCTGATTCCGACGCTGGGGTTCGCCAATCTCCCGGATCAGATGCTGAGAGTATAGAGTCAACTTCTGCGATGACCTATACTAATCCTTCGATGACGTCCAGAGAAATGGGAGTTTATGCCATTGAAGATGAACGCGAGGAAGCTTCGCCATCAGGAAACGGGGAACAATGCATCACTGTACTGGAGACATCTCTGAAACAAATGCAATCCATAATAGAGAACATGCACCAGATGATGCTAACTCAGCATGCAACTGCCATGGCTCAAGCGTCGGCCCCGCCAACTCAGATACGTATGGGGGTGGACTTACCACCATCCAACCCGAGCCAAGAGCCTGCTCTAGATCAAGAGTCAGCAGTTCCTCCGCTTCCTCACTCGAAGAATATATTACCCCCCGTTGGAGTCACGATACAACCAACTCTGCACTACACCGTAGTCCCGCCTCCAACTGAAAATTCGATGCAGGCAGTACGGGAGTTGAAAGCCCAGTTTGACGCCTTGAAGCACAAAGATCAGCTCAAGAAACTGGGAATCAACCAGCCTTACCCAGCTATCTGGGAAGAGGTCCCTTTCCCTCCAAGGTACAAACCTCAGACTATGGCTCTGTTCGAGGGAAAAATATCACCGAGTCAGTACATAAACTATTTCAGTATGATGACGGTGTTGCTACAAGGGAACGACGCCCTCCTCACTCGGGTGTTCAAAGGCTGCCTCTCAGGAGTAGCCTATCAGTGGTACCGTAGCTTGGCGGACAACTGCATTACTTCCTTCGAGGACTTCAAATCTTTATTCTTCACGCGATTTTATGAGGGAGGAATGGACATGTCTATGTCCTCTCTCATCGAAGTCAAGCAGAGGGAAAAGGAGGACGTTCGTACCTTTATCGAACGTTTTTGTCAAGCCACCTTACAGATGCCTCCAGGAGTTCCAGACTCTGCGTTAGTAGACATTTGCAGGAAGAACCTCCTTTCTGTAGTCTCGGTGTTTACAGGACCATATCAGTTCCATGATTGGCCCTCGTTTATCATCTCGGCAGCGGCCGCCGAAGACAACAGTCGCAAGGCGTGCGACAATGGCATTATGATCTCCGCCTCTGACAGAGGCAAAAGGTCATCTCCCAGCGGCGACCATCCTCGTAGCTCCAAGGGAAAAAAAGCTCTGGCGATCAATACGTCCAGACAAAAGACTGCGACGACCACACAGATGAGACCCGGGACTTCCAGGCCCGTCGAAGTCTACTCTTTTGATGACGACGATATCCCAAGTATATTCGAGTGTCTCATCAAGAGTGGCAAGATCACCCTTCCGGAGCTAAGGCGGCCCCAAGAAGTCGGTAGTACTGACGACCCCAAATACTGTATCTTCCACAGATACGTACACCACCCAACAAAGGCATGTTACATACTGAAAAGGAAGATCCAGGGGTTAATCGATGCTAAGGCCATCACTCTGCACAACACCGAGAAGACGGTCACGGCCAACATGATCTCTCTGCGGTTTGGCAATCTGCCTTCCCAAAAAGTCTTGGACGGTGTCACACCCATTTCCCGGACCACGATGAACATCATCAATCTTCCTCCAGCTAGGGGTCAAAATCATGACCTGGTACCCCTAACCACCCGGCAGGGTGAGATTATGTGGGTTCATCCGGATTTGGTGTCAGAGCTCGAGGAGGATACTAAGGCTACGTCTAGAAAGAGCTCCAAATACAAATCATGCCATATGGTCGCAACTTCTTCGCCATCAGACAGACGAGGTATTTGCTGCAACCCATTCAGGGAAAGCCTACCTCAACGACTACGGAGCAAGTCAGGAAGAGGCACCGGTGGACGCTTCAGCTGCCAAACCTTCAGGACGAGACCCCGTCCTACCAGATGCCGGTCCTTCAAAACCAACTCCGGCGGACAAGGGGAAGCAAAGAGAAGTGCGCTTTGATAAACCTGTGAAAAATATTCAAAACAAAGGTTTAGAGAAGCCATACAACTTTGACATACTGGCCCAACTGGCTAATACACCAGCCAGGCTGTCCATCTTCGAGCTACTCAGGCTCTCCCAAGACACTCGTCTAGCCCTGAGTGAAGCACTGATGCAGGCGGAGGCATGCTTGACCCAGCTCAAGTCCCCCGACGAAGAACCAGTGGCGTGTCCTCAATGCCACAGTGTAATGAAAGTGGTCCCAAATATCACTTTCACTCAAAATGACATGCTGTTAAAACATAACAGGCATGACAGGCCCATCTATTACACTGGGTACGTCGGTTCCATGGAGGTCGATCGAATTCACATAGATCCGGGATCGTCGATCAGCATCATCCCTCATAGTCTGCTCAGGCCGCTGAG
Source organism: Iris macrosiphon (assembly GCA_036927795.1). Taxonomy (NCBI): domain Eukaryota; kingdom Viridiplantae; phylum Streptophyta; class Magnoliopsida; order Asparagales; family Iridaceae; genus Iris; species Iris macrosiphon. The sequence goes on along the minus strand of JAYESA010000009.1, from coordinate 74,123,304 downwards.
GATTCCTACCAGCGAATTGGCTTACACCTCCACTACAATCGTGGGTTTCAACGCCGGAAGAAGTAAGCCGTTGGGGAAAATTTGCCTGAGGATCCAAATTGGCAACCTCAGATCGGTGGCCACGTGTTACGTCATCAATTCAGAGGTATCCTACAACATTTTGCTGGGAAGACCGTGGATCCACGACCACAACATCGTTCCTTCAACTCTACATCAATGTCTCAAATATGTAGACCCCCAAGGAACGGTACAAACGGAGGTTGCTGACCTAAACCCGTTTAAAGGAGTAGAATCCTACTATTCCGATGCCGTGTTGTACTCTCAAGACCACACAGAAGAAGTGTCAGGCGAGGCAGGAAAGGAATCCCACCGGGAGCCAGAAGAACCCTCTGCCGCACTACCGCTGTCAATCAGAGTGAAAGGACGAACCACTCGTCCGAAAGCCATGGAGCCTATGGCTATTCACTTGGACAAGACCAGGTCAGGAAAAGGGAGTGATCCTCTAGTGATCACTTTGAACCAGAAGCCTCCACCCCTGGTCATCAAGCTTCGGCGCGACAGGCAGCCGACCGATGTAAATGCAACCAGGAACGGAGTTCCAGATGATAATAAACATCCTTTTTTCCAGTATATTGGCGCTCAAAATCCAAATCAGGAATCCATGCCCCATGATGAGGTAGAACCCATAGCACAAAAATTCTTGGAAGTTATGAACTCCTACCATCCGTATGTCTGGGAAGTAGCATCATCATCCAACGTCGTCATGACGTATGGACCGCATGAGGATTCTATCTTCATTGTCCTGCCTACCTGCAGCAGCCAGCGATCAATAGTCTTCGGCCGCATGCGCAATCAACCGGCTATCCAGGAAGATCCTTTCGATGACGATACTGGAAAAATACAGGTTCACCGATACAGCCCACAAGCGTTGAGGATCATGCAAAACATGGGCTATGACTTGGAGCGGAAGCCAGGCCTCAACTACGGAAGAGGCAGACGAACGCCGCTGCGCGGTGACCTCCGCTATCAGCAAACCCATTTTGGGTTAGGGTATGCCACCTCCCTTACGACTTCTAAGTCAGACGAGGATATCTTTTCCTCCTCCCAGAACGGCTCGTCACCCTCTGACTCACCTGATGCTCTCGAACAAATACTATCAGTGAATATGGTAGTGGCAGATCCCTTTGAAGCAGATGAACAGGATCCTGAGCAATTTAAGAATGACTCTTGGGCCCAACAAATGGATACGCAGTGGAAATTCTACTTCGAGCAAAGAGAACCTCCCACCAAAGACAAAGTTATCCAGGTTGATGTTGGGGGTGAACTTTCGCCAAAGCCGATATTCATCAGTAACAATCTTTCCCCAACTGAAAGGGAAGAAGTTATCCAGCTGATAAAAGAATATATCGACGTCTTTGCGTGGAATTATGAGGACATACCGGGCCTGGACCCGAAGGTGGCTACTCATAAACTCAATATATTGACCGACTCGAAGCCTATGAAGCAGCACCAACGCCGGTTCCGCCCGGATATGATGGACGCCATCGAAGCTGAAGTCAAGAAGTTGATAGCCCACGGTTTTATCCGGGAAGAACAACATCCCGACTGGGTCGCCAACGTTGTCCCAGTCATGAAAAAAATAGAAAAATACGTATCTGTATCGATTACCGAGATCTGAATGCAGCCTGCCCCAAGGATGAGTTCCCTCTTCCCATCACGGACATCATGATCGACAACACCTGCGGTTTTGAACGCATGTCTTTCATGGACGAATTCTCAGGATATAATCAGATCAAGATGCACCCTGGAGACGAGAAGCACACTGCCTTTCGGACTCCGTTGGGAGTATATTGCTATACGGTCATGCCCTTCGGATTGAAGAACGTCGGGGCTACATACCAATGAGCTATGAGTAACATATTCCATGAGCATTTATGTAAAACAGTAGAATGTTACGTGGACGACATAGCCGTCAAGAGCCGTCTCAAAGATGATCATATTCAAGACTTGAGGACGGTATTCGGGTTAATGCGCCAACATCAACTCAAGATGAACCCTACGAAGTCCTTTCTGGGTGTATCTAGTGGCAAATTCCTGGGATTTGTCATCACTGCCAAAAGTATCCAAGTGGACCCTGACAAAGTCCAGGCCATCGTAGAAATGCGACCGCCCCGTAATCTGAGGGAACTCCGGCGATTTCATGGCCGTCTGGCTTATATCTGGAGGTTCATATCCAACCTCACAGGAAGATGTCAGCCCTTTTTGCATCTCATGAAGAAAGGTGTATCCTTCGTATGGGACGAAACCTGTCAACAAGCGTTCGGAGATATCAAGCGCTATCTCACCAGTCCGCCAGTTCTGGTGCCTCCCGTCATGGGAAGACCCTTCTTGCTGTACGTCCGAGCAATGGATCATTCGCTAGGAGCTCTTCTCGTACAGAAGAACGATATGGGTAATGAACAGGCTATCTACTACCTCAGCAGGATGATGGTCGGAGCCGAACACCGGTACAACCCAGTGGAGAAAGAATGCTTGGCTCTGATGTTCGCTATCTAGAAGACGCGGCACTATGTCGTCGGCCAGACCATTCATATCATCTCCAGGATCAACCCTCTTCGAGTACTGATGAGCAAGCCAAGTGTTCTTAATTCCCGACTCGCGACTTGGGCGATGCTGTTAACACCATATGACATGGTATACGTCCCGCAGAAGTCCATCAAAGGCCAAGCGCTGGCTGACTTCCTAGCTGCTTAACCGATCCCGGAGGTCTCCAAATTATACGAGGACATTCTCGACAAAGTTGCAGAATGCAATTCTGTAATGGAAAGTGACGCATGGCAACTGTTCTTCGACGGCGCCTCCATGACTGGTCCCCAGGGAAACGTAGTTTCAGGGGTAGGAATTATCCTGGTCACTCCTGATAAACTCGTCATCTACCGAGCATATTCTCTTAGCGAGCCATGCTCCAACAATGTGGCAGAGTACAACGCTCTGCTAATTGGGCTCCAAGTCGCCAAAGAGCTGGGGGTCGTCTCCCTGGAAGCTTTCGGTGATTCTCTGCTTATCGTCAATCAAGTCAGAGGAATATATGAAGTCCGGAATCCAGACCTCATCCCCTATCACCAAGCAATGGTCGAGATAGCCATGACATTTAAAGGGTTCTTCCTAAAGCATGTACCTCGATCTCAGAATCTGGAAGCTGATGCCCTAGCCAGTCTAGCTGCGGATTTAGCCACTCCTATAAGAAGGCAGGATTCGGTAATCCTTCTTAACAGAGATTTATTCTGTGTGAAGAAAAACTTTCACATAGAACGCAGCTACACTGTGAACACAGATCCCCCTAGAAGAGACTGGAGAAGTCCCTTCATAGATTTCGTCGCATACAAAATCTTGCCGGAGGACCCCAAAGAAGCAGTATCCGTCAAAAGACGATCATTACGCTTCTACTTCGATGCATCTTCACAATGCCTATATCGCCGGACCTATGATGGACTACTATTGAGATGTCTATCTAACGACGAAGCACGACAGATTATCCGGGAAGCTCACGACGGCTTATGCGGAGCGCACCAGCCCGGTCCTAAGCTACAGGATCGTATCAGGAGAATGGGCTATTACTGGCCCACTATGATCACGGACGCGATCAACTATGCAAGACAATGCAGAGCCTGTCAGGTTCATGCAGACTTCATACACCAACCGTCTGAATAACTACATCCTACGGTTGCATCCTGGCCTTTCGAAGCATGGGGTATGGATATCATTGGTCCTATTTACCTGTCTTCTTCCAGAGGTCACCGGTTCATACTGGCCATCATGAATTACTTCTCCAAATGGGCAGAGGCGATCGCTCTTGCTGAGGTGAAGGCATCTAATGTAATCAGCTTCGTCAAGCATCACGTCATTTATTGCTTTGGGATTCCCCGAAGGATAATCCATGATAATGGACCTCAGTTCATCAGCCAAGCGTTTCATCGATTTTGCGATAAAAATCGGATACATAATATTGCCTCTACGACATATTATCCAGCTGCTAATGGTTTGGCAGAAGCTTTCAACAAAACCATTATCAAACTCTTGAAGAAGTTCGTCTCTTCAAACAAAAGAGATTGGGATGAGAAGCTGGGCGAATGTCTCTGGGCATACCGCACAACGGTATGAACACCAACAAGTTATACCCCATTTTTACTGGTCTACAGGAGCGAAGCAATTCTCCCCATTGAAATCCAGATCCTTTCACTCAGGATAACCGTGACTAATAAGCTGACTCAAGAAAAGAATGACCTGTTAAGGCTTCAAGAGCTAGAGGGATTAGACGAGAAGCACCTCCAAGCTCAACAGCGTATCGCGCTCTACCAAGCACGCATTTCCAGAGCTTTCAATCATAAAGTAAAGGAAAGAGTGTTCAAAGTCGGCGAGCTAGTTTTAGCCTTAAGGAGGCCGATGATTCTTACTCACAGGAGTAAAGGGAAATTTTAGCCCAAGTGGGAAGGCCCTTATGTGATCGAGATAACGTTCTCGAACGGCGCTTACAGGTTAGCCCAGCCTAATGGAGACCTGTTCATGACTCCTATCAACGGTAAATTCCTGAAGAGGTACTATGCTTAAACCTCCTCTATTCAAGTGGAATATAGCGAGAGTCTCAATTCTGACAAAACTACTTTCAAAACGAAACTAGCTAGGTCATATTCTATCATGTCCGTATGACCTCTGAATAGGTATGTCCTGCTAGAAGTTTATCGAGAGTCTATCACGTCTATACTACCTCTGATATCACTCTCGCCCAAACCTGTCATTTACATTCCGAAATGATGGGTCCACAAAGTCAGAAAAGATTCGCTTTATTTATTCCCGAAAAGAGCATAATTACATTGGAGAAGCAAAAAGAAGAAAGGGTACATCATTGTGGGGGAGCGGTTAGATCGCGAATCAGCTTTGCCAGTGCAGCTACCCTCTCGTCCCTGGAAACCAAGGCATCAGCGCGGGCCTGTTCCAGCCGTGCCTCGGGATTGTTCATAAAAGACAGTTCGGCCCTTGCCCGAAGGGAGCCAGCTCGGGCAGCTTCTGCACGCTCCAGATCCCGTCATGCTGTACTCATTCGACCAGTCGCTACATCTAGACCTGCCAACGACTGGGAAGCCTACTCCTCTGCCAGAGCGAGTTTTTCCTTTAACTTACGGGCCCTCGCTACATTCCCTTCATGATCGGATTGGCACTTCGTCTGAAGAGCAAGAGCCTCCTCCACGACAGCTTTTCTTTCATCCATCTCCAGCTTATGTGCTTTGATGGATTTGTCTAGGCTTTCCAGCTATTTAGTAAGCCGCGCAGTCATGAGGTCGTATCTGGCCTAGACCTCAGCTTCAAGACTGCCCTGAGCCAGCTGCAAATATTCGTTAATAGGTTGCTCCAACCCATTAACCATCGCCTCTAGGGCATCAACCACCCCAGAATCGCCGAACTCCCTGACCGCCCCAATCGAAAACTGGGAAGCCTTCATCAGACGCTCAAAATCCAGATTCTTCGCCAACACCATTGATATCAGCATTTTCAAACTGGTGTAAAAGAGGCTGGTATACAGCTCGGTCAGCGCAACCAGATCTGGTTGAACGCTAGGAGTGGCCGCGATATTGGCGAGTTCTCCTCCAGGAATGATTGCAGATGAAGTAGCCACAGCCGCCGCCTCGACGTATAGTACGACCGAAGAAGGTGCGACAACGACGGTCGAAGTCATCGGCATACTCGCAAGAGGCGAGGACACGATAACGGGTTCATCCTCCTCTTGAGGTGGCGAAACTACTCCGAGTGAGCTGGCCCCCAAAGATATTTTCTTCTCAAAGTCAAACGCCTCCGTATCATCGCCGGGAGCCCGAGCAGAGCCAGAAGGCGCTTCAACGCTATACTTCCCGTGGACGCCATCCCCTGAGAAGAGGACAAGAAAGTTGATATCAATATGATAGTAATCTTTCTAAGAGAAGACATAAAAGATGACCTTTACCCGTAGCCAACGGTATATATGCCGCGTCTGCAGCCGATGTAGCTATATCATGCCCTAATGACGCAATATGAACTGTCATACCTGGAGAACGAGGTGGGCCAAGTGACATCGCCAGGAGCTCTACCAAGCCTTCACCAAGACGCAGTCGAGGTTCGTCAGCTGGAATCTCGCTAGTCATGCTCACGGACGCGACAGGAGTTTCATCCGTTGGTGATCTAGGAAAAGATTCTCCTATTTGCCTCGGCCACGCAGGCGATTTCATTCCACTACCGGAGGCAGTGGCAGCAACGACAGCCTCAAGCAGGAGTTCTCCGGCACCACCAGCCGAAACTGAGGGTCCTTCTCCAAAAGGCGGGGAACCTCCAATCAAAGAGACATCCTTAACAGGAGAAACAGCAGGTTCCTCTCTAGGAGCCTCAATGCCAGGAATCCGGAGAGAACGATTAACCGTCTTCTTCTTTCTCTTGCGAGGGGAAGTCTGCTTTGAGGCAGGAGCCCTTCGCTTCCCAGAGACTGCCAAAGCCCCCGCAGGCGGAGGCACTTCACACCTCAGCACCGATACCAGAGGCTCATCCGGAGTGACGGACTCCTCACCCTCGTCAGACGAAACCGAGGGGAATTCGACTCTTCCCCCAGGATTGGGAGAAGGCACCCTAAAGCTTCCATGCATGTCAAAATCGCGATGGAAGGTGTTGATCGCCACGTAGAACTGGGCATACGAATGGAGGATGTGCAGCTCCGGGGAGAGTGTGACAACCGGCACGGTAAAGATTGCTCCCATGCAACCCATGATAAAATAATGCTATCCTCTGGCTCCATCAATGAGTCCGCCCCTGGACCTGAAGCTGGTGACGGCATTGCCCACATACAGTTGATCGTACCCAAACTGCTTGGCGAACCGACTGGGCAAGTAAGGCTTGAAGAAGCAATGATCTTCGCTTCTGTACAGCAAATGGGAGGGTCTGATGCAGACCAACCAATTAAAGGCTTCCGGAGAAAGATTGGTCTTCTCTCTACCTAAATCCTCATGCCTAATCCCCGACTGATTGTGATGCACAGAGGGGACAGTGCAGAGGAGCTTTCAGCAATGACCGAGGCTCAGCACCAGCCGACAGTCTAAGACTGTGTTCACGTTCCAGAGGGAGTCCTTGTAGTTCAGCAAGAAACTACCCCCCGAATTACTGCCAGGGCCGGGAGACATCACCCGGGGGTTGTAGAGAATTAACCATCCCATCAGGTATATGTATGGTAACTCTACCCGGGGAAAGCTATCGCGTCGAGCTTCATCAACGAGCAGTCCATCAGTCATGGCTCTCAAACCAGCCTGTATACGGCACACCATGGCAGAAAGCAAGCCCAGTCTTGCCCCGAACACCAGACGAACGGCAGGCCACAGGATGTTTCGGTGAATGCAGTCCGCGGACGCGATACCAGGCACCACTACTCGACGCAACCATATGGAGAGGAAACCAGCCAGTCGGGCTTCCTCAGACAAAGGCCTGCGACAGTGCCTCAAGTAACTATAGGCCTTATGCCTTCAGGGTACTTTCCTACCCCGTCATTGAGAATCTGGTCTGGAGCTTTAGCCTCCTCCATAAGATCCTCGACGACCTGGGCACTGAGCACGCCCAAACAGTTCACGGGCTCATTCTTGCCCCCCAAAACTTTCTTCGACTTGACGGCCCTGGCCCGGTGGAAGAAGAGGTAGGACATCCACTTAGTGGTGTGAGCCAAATCAGAAGGCTCATTATAAAAAGTAGTGCACGCGAAGTAGTGGCATATCAGCTCATGATACACCTCCATAACCCAAGGGTCCGAGTCCTCCAACTCCTGGTTGGTGGGAACATACTCTTCATATGGGGTGCCCCCCATCGGCAGTCTCGAGATCACTGCCATCTCATGGAGGGCCAACCCCAACTCCCCCAGTGGAGTGGCGAAGGTCCCGGTGAGCGAAATGTATCGCTCTATCAGTGCCAGAAACAGGTTAGGGTTGGGAGGCAACCCAACACTCATCGCACTCACAGCAGCATACAGTCCGATGACCTCCAGCTCTCTCCAAAAATGTTTTAAGGCCCAGTCAACTAGGCAAGTCCATCGGAGGTTTGTTGGGGTAATCCATCCATTGCACCGAGGATTCTCCTTGGGGTATACCCCCCCTCGCACCATGAAGTCATTGCAGAAAGTCAGCAATTGGACCGGCTGGATCACTGAACTGTCTTCACTCGGGACGCTGCCCGGGCACAGTCCCCTGAACAACGTCACGACGCCAGAAGGACGGCTAACAAATGACCCCCGGTCGGCTCCTTTCAGATAAAAGATCTTCCCCCGCTTGCCGTGAAGTTCGGGAGTCAGCGTCTATGACATCCTCCTGGAATGTGTGGCATGGAAGAAAGCCGAGATGGGATAATCTCTCAGCATCGTAGGCAGATACAAGACCACACTCTCGGCGGGGAAAACCCAGGGTTCTCTCTTGGGCTTCGTCTGGGACTGTTTGTCAATCATGTCCCCAAAGAGAAAGGCCGGCTTGATGTACTGGTCCTCGTCTATGTACGTCAGGGGCTCTCCGTTAATCATGTTCAGCAATGCCCGCTCGCCCTGAGCCGATATCAAGATCCCTCGTCCTTCGGGATACTGGGGTCCGGAGATAGGAAATGTCACATGCAACAGATCCTCCAGATAGTTCGAGTGCAGCATCCCGGCAGCGGAACCCATCACCTCGGCCAGTGGAGACTCATGCAAGTTAACTGCGAAAGTAAAAAGAAAATACGTCATTACAAATCTTGTAACATAAAGACCAAGAAACGAAGTCTGTGCTTTACGCCAAGACAGTACAAAATTTGGTCATTTTACGCCGGAAGTCACATCCTAAAGCGTAATTGGTGGTATACTGTCCGTGCTTTACGCCAGACTGCCAAAATTCTAGTTACTACGCCGGAGGTCCCATCCACAAGCGTAAAACTAAAATTTTACAGTATATACCAAGTTTTTGGCAGTCAGAGCTTTTACGCTCAAAACTGCGAAAACATGGAGTTTCTACGCTGGCACATTAGAAATATGGGCGTAAAAGATGAAAACATCTCCGTGCGTCATCTTTCTCAAAGAGGCTATCAGCACAGAAGACGACCTAGCGCGGTCACGTTCAACGTGTGCGAAGGATTTTTCGTCGTTCTTTGTCATCCCAAAGGCTATACCTCCAAGGCCGGGTGCGCTACTCGTCGGCAGGATGCTTCGCTCAGAAGGAAGTTCACCTTGCCCGACCGAAGACTCTCTCGCCGGGGCAGAAGAATGAGAAGAAGAGCCTGTGCTCTTTTCCTTGGTAGAGGGGGTTTGTTTCGGCGCCATTTCTGAAAACTCGGAGTGCTCAGAGAAAGAACGAGGGAAAAAACTCAAACAATCGAAGCCTCTCTTTCGCAGAAGACGAATAAAAAGTTTTTCTCTCAAAAGTTTGGGATATATATAGAGTTCGGGTCGACTCCTCGAACCCTCGGATGGGCTCCTCGAAACCCCAACCAAATCTCACAAATTAAAGATTTGGTTATGATTGGGTACTACGTCAGCCCACTACTCTCGAAAGACGGACAGTCAGCAAATTCGAAGAGTTTTTTGTGCAAAACCAGGTCAGCGGTTCCTATGCTAAGGAGCTTTCTACGCTCGACAGCAACAGATCTACAGTTTTATGCTCGCAAGCTATAAGTCTATGGTTTTATGCCCGAATGCCTTTGTGCTCGGTAGCTTTTATGCTCGAGAGGCTACAAACCTACGACTTTACGCTCAGCAGATACCAAATCAATGATCTCACGCTCGATGGCGTTTAGTTTACACTCGGAGGCAACAGATCCGCAACCTTACGCTCGGAAGATTTCTTTTATTCACAGGCTACAAATCTACAGTTCTACGCTAAGGAGGTTCCTACGCTCGACAGCAACAGATCTACGGTTTTATGATCGCAAGCTATCAGTCTATGGTTTTTTGCCCGGATGCCTTCGTGCTCAGTAGCTTTTACGCTCAAGAGGCTACAAACCTACGACTTCACGCTCAGCAGCTACGAATCTACGATCTCACGCTCGGTGGCTTTCTACGCTCAATAGACTACGAACTCAGGATTTTCAGCTCATCTACACTATGGATCTCTGACTTTCCGCATATCCGAACAGTTCTCAAGACGGTCGATTACAGGAGTTCACACAGAAGATACTCCTTCTCGACCTCAAGATATCCTAAGTACCCAAAGCATACAGAGTTCAAACATTGAGAAATTACTCTTCTCGGGTCTAATGGAGGTTCATCCAGGCCCCAGTCTGAATATCTCGTCTATCAAGATGGCAATTCAGCTCGACAGCCATTCCTCGACCCTGTTCCAAGGGATTTTTCGAGAAGTCATTCTTGAAGACGAAGTCTGAACAAAAAAATTTAGTTCATCAGAAGTAAAAAACTCTACGCGGTTCCTCAGTCTTAGCGACAGAACAGTTCTTCTAAATATTCAAAATGCTCAACAATATTCTATGGACTATTCGCTATGCGCAAAAGACTGGACCTAGCACTCTTTCTATATAGAGTCGACGTAAAGAATCAGACGTGTCGAAGCTACACATATTCAGACTTCACAACAACGTATGGCAAAATGATCATATGCAGAGAAGAAAGACAATTTTATTAAAATCAAAATCATGATTACATATGAGGGAAATCCTGTCTACAAGGGATTTTTCTTTATTTTTCATGATTACATATGAGAAAAACTTCGTCTATAAAGGATTTCCCCATCATCGTCTGAAGATTGCCCAGAAGCTGTTCTGACAGGTTCTCGCGTGGGCGTAATTCTTCATCCATCTTCTCCAACAGTCAGTCAGTTCCAGCAAACTGACTGACATAGCAATGATCAACGGCGGGAGAATACAGAGTTGGGGCTTGCATAAATTATGCAGATCCCATGCTCCGTGCGCCATGACAGATTGAGTTGAGATATTTCACCCAACTCAATGCCCGAGGTCAGAGCTAGTAGCTGCTCTCACCGCCGGAGGTAACAGGAGAAGACACCGCTTGCAAGCCGTGTGGTCTAATACGACCCTTCCCTTCTCCTGGAAGAACAGCCATATAAAGTTGCTGATTATCCCGAGCAAGGGAGGCTAAGATATCCTTCCACGATCCATCGTTGCAGTGGACACTTGCTCGAAGACGTCGTCTTTTTTGTCTCCTTGCACGCTGGAAGAACATGATCTCCTTTTTCCTCAGATCGACCCGACGAAATCCGGCGATCATCTCTGCGTGGTGATGGAAATGTGGGGAGAATGGGTTAACTCCCCCAGCCTTTTTATAGGCGAAAGAGGTCACACCGGTCCCCAATAAATCTGCCATAAAGTCAGCATCGACCGTTTCAACGCTCCATTCAGAAACGTTTCGAGTTATGAGGAGCGGTTCATGCTTCATTCAAAGCGTTCCAAATTCTGAGAAATTTGAAAGCTTTGAAGGGGGTCTTGTAGAAGCATAAAAAATACACCGGATGGCTATACGCAGCATATTGGTGCAGAGCAGCGTAAGCAGAGGCCTTCAAAGCCATCAAGCGTGCAACAGAACTTTTTCCGCTAAACACAGCATAAAATATTAAAAGCTCAAAAGGCCATCCGCGTAAGGCAGTACGTCCAAGCCACTTCAGCGTAAACGGGGTGCTTTATCGCCTCTAGGGCGTAAAACTCATCCTCTTTCAGACACGGCATTGAGGTGTACAAGAGATGCTTCGTATTCTCAGAAGTGAACCTGTCAGACCCTGCAATGAAGATCCTGCAATGAACCTGACATCTGGACTTCTGACAAAGGGATACGGCTCGACTACCCAGACGACGGCTAAAATGATGGCACAATACTGTGACCCAGGCTGTCATTTACCGCCATCCCCTTAGCGTAAACTGCTTTTACAAAGCACGAAGGGATACACTGCCCTGTTTTACACAGGCAGACACGAGCTATTTATGTTCTGCAGTAGACAAACTGCCTGCCACATCAAAAGCTGCACTCCGTACGGGGTTCGAGGCACGTCTCTGCGTCCAATGCACAGAGCGATGACAGTTGCTCGAGGCACGTCTCTACGTCTAATGCACAGAACGGTGACAGTTTCTCAAGGCACGTCTCTGCGACTGATGCGCAGAAGGGGTTGCAGACCTTCAAAAACACGCCACCATATTTAATGCGCAGGATGGTGGCAAATCTCGGCATTTAATGCAAGAGATTTGATTATATCTTTAAAAGCCGTAATTTTGGCTAAAACGTCAACATCAGCACTCTGGCATGGTACGCAGCGGCTTCTACGCCCATCCAGCTCCTGTGCTTACTCAGCCTCTATGACCGCTCGGCTTCAACGCCTATTCGACTTCTATGTCTGCTCGACCTCTATGACCACTCGGCTTCTACGCCTGCTCGGCCTCTATGACCACTCGGTTTCTATGCCTATTCGGCTTCTACGCCGATTCGGCTTCTATGTCGGTTTGATAACTATTTGGCTTCTATGCCATGGTGACAGACATTTGGCTTTTATGCCAACCTCTTCTACATAATAGATACCTACCTACGTGGCTTCTACGCCGTGATCTTCGTAGCGATTATATGCATTTTGTCCCTTAGTTGGACCCGCGTCACACGCTCATTCAAAGGGTCATCTATACGCAGGCATTGGTTACTTTAACCATTGTGTAAAAGGGTGCTGTACTTTTCACTCCTCGGTTTCTACACCGACGGAGTGGTCACTGTCACTAAAATTCTATAAATAGAGACCTCTATTAATAAGAAAAAAAGGAGGGAAGAGGAGAAAAATTGGTCAAGAAACCAATATCAGATACAAGGTCGGCAAATTGGAAGGTCGAACCAGAGGTCAAGAGAGAGAGAAAGAGAGAGAAAGAGAGAGAGAAGAATCTGGAGCCCAGGCAAAGAGTAGGGATCGACGACTTTGGCATCGTGCATCCACCCTCTTCTGCAACCTTCGAAGCTGCTTCCTGTCTTCTACGGCACTTCTTCAACATCGTGTGGTCCAAGGGCTAAAGTGATCGACTGCAGATCAGACACCTATAGCAATATTTACCCAGATTAAATAAATTGTACTCCTATATCCTCGTATAGGATCAAATTGTACAAGTTTATTTGTAAACCAAAGAAGGCGGGTCTCGTATAAACCCTATCCTGAATACATTTTCATTCTTTCGTTTAATACCACAAACAGTGCTTGGATTATGAGAAATAGCTCTGACGATATTTTGTGTCGGTAGATCCAAATCAAATATGGTTTACCTGGATGACTATCAATAGAGATATATACGAGACTAAGATTTATCAAGACAATGCTTAGGTATCGCGCATAAATTCTAAGGAAAGACGTGGTGAATATGCTAGCGAGTGATGCAAAAACGATTGGAGATTTATCGATTCCTGAGTGGTGTATGGATCATTTTGGAAATATTCAAGAGAATTCAGAGATCTCGTGCGATAGTTAGTTTGAACGATTTATGAATGTATTGAACAAGTGACAAGGATTATATCAAATAGGAATTCAAGATAATGAATCGATATCTTGGTCAAGAAAACTTGGTAAATAGTGCATGCGATTTTGAATTTAATCAAAATGGATTGAACTTAAATAGGATATCGCTCGATAGAAGTTAGCTTGAGTATGAATATTACGGTTTCAAATAAATAGACTTGATATGGTATCGATAGTTAGAAGATAGCAAGATTGATACAAGAAAAAGAATGTTGTGGTTTAATGAATGAGATAAGCGATAACAGATTCGATCTGGAGTTTGAAAGAATGATCTTGAATCTAGTTCAAAAGATAACCTTCGACAATCAGACCTGGCCAAAAATGATTATCCCGCGGGAGTACTGGCGTGGTGATTTCATGTCCAACGGGGATGATCAAACTCACGAAAATATACTCAATGATTATTCAAACGAACTCGATGAATAGAACATAACAAAGTGGATAAACTTTGGCTTAGGATTTTAACTTGGTTATTTGAGAAATACTAGAAGCAAGACTACAGATTGATCAAACAATAACATTGAAGTTGGATGATTTGGTTAGACGAATTATAATCACGGAATGAATGGTTATTAGATGATCATGACCAGGTGTATCATGGTATAACTTGGAAGGAATGAAGTATAAAGATAAGGTATCTTGATCATTTTGATGATAACCATAATATTCGATGTTCTTGTCTTATGCAAACATAACTCCATTCTTGTATATGCGTCACGTCCGGATTAGGATAATTATCCAGCGGGAGCGTTAGCATAGTGATCTCACGTCCAGCGGGGATGTATCACCCCAGTCCTAAAATATATAGGATTAAGAATACGTAACATGCCAGCTACGCATTCGACCAGACTCTGGTCCGACTTGAATATGTATAAGCTGCATAATTAGGGTAAATAAATACTGAAATCTTTATGTCTCAATCAACATAAAGAACAAAATATCAACAATGAACTACATGTGCTAAAGTCGGCCGCCAATAACACATAAGCCCGAATAGACTCGAGAAAAGAATATGAGTCTATAAAACTAGGCTACATCAGCAGATGAATAGACAATAAGAATAAATAACCATAACTCTGGTAGAAATAATATAAGTACTTGGCACCAATCCTGCAAGACAAAGCAACACACATCAGCAACTCCAGGCAAGCTTCACAACTGTCTATACTACAAAACTGGCAAGGGACTAGGTCCTCAGAGGGACGTAACAAGGTACAAGAAACAACATACCAAAGTAAAACAGTATAATGCCACATACTCAAGGATAAACTAATATAACCATCTAAGTGAAATGCAAGTGAGAGCATCACTAGTACTCAGGCTGAAACCACTACAAGCTCTCCCCACTCAATTTAATTACATGTCTCATGTCCACAATATCTCATGTCCACAACGTCTCATGTCCATAACACGCAAGATCATGACCTCTAACTAGTACAACGAGTCATAATGATATCTATGTATATGCAAGTCTTATGTCACGAATTCTGTAAGCCTATACAGAATTACCATGAATAACTCAGGAAAGATTCTGTCACATGAATAGTATCAAGTATCCTATAGTATGAAGTACTTGGTAAAACAAGCACGAAAATATATAGGATTATTGTATCAACTCTCTAAGTGACATTACACGACTCCGCATACGGCGTCGACACCCGAATCTTGTTCGGACGCTAAGCAATGTCTCACGGTCCTAGGTTGAGCAGGCACATCCCAAGAATATATAAAATGAAACACAAGTCGATAATATAATAGGATTTACTGCAAGTTGGCAAGGTACACTTGCCTGGAACTCCAAGCTGATAATACAAAGAACCTGCTCTCGATCCCACGCTCGTGCGATCCAAGAGCCTAAATATATAATATCATAAATTCAGTCTCTATGATACAGTTTACTAAGAATGAACAAGAGTATAACTACTCTACATCATTAATTATTAGACAATTAGGGTCTAAATTAGTCAAGGATACAACTTACACAATGCCATCAGTTATTTAGAGTCTAAAATATTTAGAGGTTCTAACAAAGTAGGTTGGATAAGGTTCACTAGTCAAGGACCAAGAAAGTGTGTAAATATCAAGCCTACTAGTCACATAACATCATCAAGTCTCATAAACATGATTATAACGAAGGTTTATGTAGGTACTATATGTTCTTATACTAGATTTTTATATGCAACATATCATCAACCTTGGTATTCACTAAGTGTCAAACTATGTTAACCAACCTAGGGTTAGTTTTGTCTATTAAAACATGCACATGAGCGTCAATAATAGGTCAAGTTTATCACAAACAATCACATACTTTATTTCTCAATTCTATTCATCCAACTATATACAACTCTTGTTCTACTATAAAATGTCAAGTATACATACACAAGTCAAATCTAAATTTATAATAAGATCATGACATATACCTCATTTCTAACTTGTATTTGTCTTGAAACCTGTGTGCAAACACTACTACAACTAGTGAACAACCTTATCATGACATCTTCTATATTCCAATATAGTGTTTATAAACAATAAAACTAGCTATCACAAAACCTAGGCAAAGTGCACTACTAGTTGTACAATATTTAATTATGTCTCAACCATGCATTTATTTATATATAACACCCTGAACAAAACTTATATATTCTAAAATTTAGTGACAATTAGAGTAAAAATTATATTTTGCAAGTGTTTGCTTGGGTTTTAGATTATGGTAAAGAGAATAGGACAACAAGTGCATGTAGAAGCATGAAAAATAAGCCGGATGACTATACGCGGCATATTGGTGCAGAGCAGCGTAAGCAGAAGCCTTCAGAGCCATCAAGCTTGCAACAGAGCTCTTTTCGCTAAAATACAGCATGAAATACAAAAGCTCAAAGGACCATCCGCGTAAGGCAGTACGTCCAAGCCGCTTCAGCGTAAACAGGGTGCTCCATCGCCTCCAGGGCGTAAAACTCATCCTCTTTCAGACGCAGCATTGAAGTGTACAAGAGATGCTTCATATTCTCTGAAGTGAACCTGTCAGACCCTGCAAATAAAGATCCTACAATGAACCTGATGTCTGGACTTCTAACAAAGGGATACGGCTCGACTACCCAAACGACGGCTATAATGATGGCACAACACTGCGACCCAGGCTGTCAAATACCGCCATCCCCTTTGCGTAAACTATTTTTACAAGCATGAAGGGATACGTTGCCTTGTTTTACACAGGCAGACACGAGCTGTTTACGTTCTGCAGTAGACAAACTGCCTGCCACATCAAAAGCTGCACTGCGTACGGGGTCGATGCACGTCTCTACGTCTAATGCACAGAGCGGTGACAGTTTCTCAAGGCACGTCTCTGCGACTGATGCGCAGAAGGGGTTGCAGACCTTCAAAGACACGCCTCCACATTTAATGCACAGGATGGTGGCAAATCTCGGCATTTAATGCAAGAAATTTGATTATATCTTCAAAAGCCGTAATTCCGGCTAAGACGTCCCTATCAGCACTCTGGCACGGTACGCAGCGGCTTCTACGCCCATCCAGCTCCTACGCCTGCTCGGCCTCTACGCCTACTCGGTCCCTATGACCACTCGGCTTCTACGCCTGCTCGGCTTCAATGCCCATTCGGCTTCTACGCCTACTCGGTCTCTGTGACCACTCGACTTCTACGCCTACTCGGCCTCTATGACCACTCGGCTTCTACGCCTGCTCGGCTTCAACGCCCATTCGGCTTCCACACCTGCTCGGCCTCTATGACCACTCGGCTTCTACGCCTGTTCGGCTTCTAAGCCTATTCGGCTTCTATGCCGGTTTGATAACCATTTGGCTTCTATGCCATGGTGACAGAAATTTGGCTTCTATGCCAACCTCTTCTACACAATGGATACCTACCTACGTGGCTTCTACGCCGTGATCTTCGTAGCGATTATACGCATTTTGTCCCTTAGTTGGACCCGTGTCACACTCTCATTCAAAGGATCATCTATACGCAGGCATTGGTTACTTTAACCGTTGTGTAAAAGGGTGCTGTACTTTCTACTCCTCGGTTTCTACACCGACGGAGTGGTCACTGTCACTAAAACTCTATAAATAGAGACCTCTATCAATGAGGAACGAGGTCGATAAATTGGAGGGTCAAAGAAGTTAGGTCTGAATACTGATCAAGAGATCCAGTACCCGATCCAACGGTCGAGAGAGAGAGAGAGAGAGAGAGAGAGAGAGAGAGAGAGAGAGAACCCGGAGCTCAGGCAGAGAGTAGGGATCGACGACTTTGGCATCGTGCATCCACCCTCTTTTGCAACCTTCGAAGCTGCTTCCTGTCTTCTACGACACTTCTTCAACATCGTGTGGTCCAAGGGCTAAAGTGATCGACTGCAGATCAGACACCTATAGCAATATTTACCCAGATTAAATAAATTGTACTCCCATATCCTCGTATAGGATCAAATTATACAAGTTTGTTTGTAAACCAAAGAAGGCGGGTTTCATATAAACCCCATCCTGAATATATTTTTCCATTCTTTCGTTTAATACCACAAACAAGATGGCGACTCTGCTGGGGACATCTTTCTCTTCTGATGAGGAAGCAATTGCTCAATACGATGCGGTATCAATAGGAACCGTAAAGAAGACACTGGTCGTCCAATTCGACCAGTCTGCCTACGAAGACATGCTTCGAACCGGGGGTAGCTATCACCCTCTCTCCGTCCAAGATAATAGGAAGCTGCGCAAGGTCTGGATGCCCAAGACATCCTCTACCATTCCTGTAGACTCTCCGATCTCTCCGACCTCTCCGACCAATGAGGTTGTAGCATTGCTCCCTCCGTGCCCTGCACGTAAAATTTAGTCTCCCGCTACGCGCGGTACAGACGAAACTTTGGGCAAAGCCTCAGCGCTAACCCAGAAGTATCCACTGTGCTCTACGCGTAGGAACCAGTCTCCCGCTACGTGCGGTACAGACAAAACTTCGGGCAAAGCCTCAGCGCTAACCCAGAAGTATCTACTGCGCTATACGCGTAGAAACCAGTCTCCCGCTAAGCACGGTACAGACCAAACTTCTGATGATGCCTTAGCGCCAAATCAGAAGTACAAATCACTCTCTATGCGCAAGACAACATCTGACCTCTATGGGGAACCAGATGAGCGCTGTGATTTTCGCAAGGGGAAGCAAGCGACAGAGTACTCAACTTCTCGGCCGTTATGCCAGCAAAGAAGCAATCTGCCTACCCTCCGGATTACGCGGGAAGCCGACGGCCGACTGAGGACCTCTTCAGCTTTACGCCAGTCTGAGCAAATCTCCAAATTATGCCAGGCAGAGTCCCACGACGTAAAGCAAGCTCAGGTTGCGGGAAGGCACCCTCTACGGGGATTATCCGCCACCCAGATGGCCAACCTGTTGTACACAGGTGGCGTAGGAAGAACCATGGTGCCCAATCTTCGTATGCCTACTGATGGGAACAGAAGGAACAAGTCGTCGTCTTCTTCCTCCACTCCTCCTGACCTGCACGAATATCTAATCCAGAAGCGTAAGGAGAGGGGACCTTCCAACATGTCTATTACGCCCCCTAGCGAGCGATGTTGTAATAGTCATAAGATTGTGATTGACTGCTGCTATTTTAAAGCAAAATTGTCAGTTTTTGACCGATTGAGCTACTCTTAGTCTTTTCGGGAAGAAGAGCCCATGCATGCATCCGTGAACATGGCTTCACACATACCTAGAGGATGGCCGAGCTCAAGACGCCATCCCTCTAGGCTTCCGAGCCGAAGGAGATTCGAAGACCTCCTCAGGAACACTGAAGCTGGGGTATTCCGAAACACCCGTGCAAGGTCACAGCAACCAGCTTCATACTCGTCGGATTCCGACGCTGGGGGTCACCAATCTCCCAGATCAGACGCTGAGAGTATAGAGTCGACTTCTGCAGCGACCTATACTAGTCCTTCGATGACGCCCAGGGAAAGCGAGTTTATGCCGTTGAAGATGAACGCGAGGAAGCTTCACCGTCAGGAAACGCGGAACAACGCATCACTGTGCTGGAGACATCTATGAAACAAATGCAATCCATGATGGAGAACATGCACCAAATGATGCTAATTCAGCACACAGCTGCCATGGCTCAAGCGTCGGTCCCGCCAACTCAGATACGTGTAGGGGTGGACTTACCACCATCCAACCCGAGCCAAGAGCCTGCTCTAGATCAAGAGTCAGCAGTTCCTCCGCTTCCTCACTCGGAGAATATATTACCTCCCGTTGGAGCCACGATGCAACCAACTCCGCGCTACACCGTAGTCCCGCTTCCAACTGAAAATTCGATGCAGGTAGTACGGGAGTTGAAAGCCCAGTTCGACGCCTTGAAGCACAAAGATCATCTCAAGAAACTGGGAATTAACCAGCCTTACCCAGCTAACTGGGAAGAAGTCCCTTTCCCTCTGAGGTACAAACCTCAGACTATGGCTCTGTTTGAGGGAAAAACATCACCAAGTCAGTACATAAACTATTTCAGTATGATGACGGTGTTGCTACAAGGGAACGACGCCCTCCTCACTCGGGTGTTCAAAGGCTGCCTCTCAGGAGTAGCCTATCAGTGGTACTGTAGCTTGGCGGACAACTGCATTACTTCCTTCGAGGACTTCAAAGCTTTATTCTTCATACGATTCTACGAGGGTGGAATGGACATGTCTATGTCCTCTCTCATCGAAGTCAAGCAGAGGGAAAAGGAGGACGTTCGCACCTTCGTCGAACGTTTTCGTCAGGCCACCTTACAGATGCCTCCAGGAGTTCCAGACTCTGCGTTAGTAGACATTTGCAGGAAGAACCTCCTTCTCGTAGTCTCAGTGTTTACAGGACTATATCAGTTCCATGATTGGCCCTCCTTCATCATCTCGGCAGTGGCCGCCGAAGACAACAGCCGCAAGGCGCACGACAATGGCATTATGATCTCCGCCTCTGATAGAGGCAAGAGGTCATCTTCCAACAGCGACCATCCTCGCGGCTCCAAAGAAAAAGAAGCTCTGACGGTCAATACGTCCAGACAAAAGACTGCGGCGACCATGCAGACGAGACCCGGGACCTCCAGGCCCGTCGAAGTCTACTCTTTCGACGACGACGATATCCCTAGTATATTCGAGTGTCTCGACAAAAGTGGCAAGATCACCCTTCCGGAGCTGAGGCAGCCCCAAGAAGTCGGCAGTACTGACGACCCCAAATACTGCATCTTCCACAGATACGTACACCACCTAACAAAGGCGTGTTACATACTGAAAAAGAAGATCCAAGGGTTAATCGATGCTAAGTCCATCACTCTGCACAACGCCGAGAAGACGGTCACGGCCAACATGATCTCTCTGCGGTTTGGCGATCTGCCTTCCCAAGAAGTCATGGACGGTGTCACGCCCATTTCCCGGACCACGATGGACATCGTCAATCTCCCTCCAGCTAGGGGTCAAAATCATGACCTGGTACCCCTAACCACCCGGCAGGGCGAGATTATGTGGGTTCATCTGGATTTGGTGTCAGAGCTCGAGGAGAAGACTAAAGCTACTAAAGCTACGTCTAGAAAAAGCTCCAAATGCAAACCATGCCATATGGTCGCAACTCCTTCGCCATCAGACGAAGACGAGGTATTTGCTGTAACCCGTTCAGGGAAAGCCTACCTCAACGATTACGGAGCAAGTCAGAAAGATGCGCCGACAGATGCTTCGGTTGCCAAACCTTCAGGACCAGGCCCCGTCGTACCAGATGCCAGCCCTTCAAAACCGACTCCGACGGACAAGGGGAAGCAAAGAGAAGTGCGCTTTGATAAACCTGTGAAAAACATTCCAAACAAAGGTTTTGAGAAGCCCTACAACTTCGACATCCTGGCCCAACTGGCTAATACACCAGCCAGGCTGTCCATCTTCGAGCTACTCAGGCTCTCCCAAGACACTCGTCTAGCCCTGAGTGAAGCACTGATGCAGGCAGAGGCATGCTTGACCCAGCTCAAGTCCCCCGACGAAGAACCAGTGGCATGTCCCCAATGCCACAGCCGTGACTAATGAGCTGACTCAAGAAAAGAATGACCTGTTAAGGCTTCAAGAGCTAGAAGGATTAGACGAAAAATGCCTCCAAGCTCAATAGTGCATCACGCTCTACCAAGCACGCGTTTCCAGAGCTTTCAATCATAAAGTAAAGGAAAGAGTGTTCAAAGTCGGCGAGCTAGTCTTAGCCGTAAGAAGGCCGATGATTCTTACTCACAGGAGTAAAGGCAAATTCCAGCCCAAGTGGGAAGGCCCTTATGTAATCGAGACAACGTTCTCGAACGTCGCTTATAGGTTAACCCAGCCTAATGGAGACCTATTAATGGCTCCTATCAACGTTAAATTTCTGAAGAGGTACTATGCTTAACCTCCTCTGCTCAAGTGGAATATAGCGAGAATCTCAAAGTCTGACCAAACTACCTCCAAAACGAAACTAGTTAGGTCATATTCTATCATGTCAGTATGACCTCTGAATAGGTATGTCCTGCTAGAAGTTTATCGAGAGTCTATCACGTCCGTACTACCTCTGATATCTCTCTCACCCAAAACCTGTCATTTACATTCCGAAATAATGGGTCCACAAAAGTCAGAAAGGATTCGCTTTATTTATTCCCGAAAAGAGCAGAATTACATTGGGGAAGCAAAAAGAAGGAAGGGCACATCATTGTGGGGGAGCGGTCAGATCGCGAATCAGCTTCGCCAGTGCAGCCACCCTCTCGTCCCTGGAAACCAAGGCATCAGCGCGGGCCTGTTCCAACTGTGCCTCGGGATTGTTCGTAAAAGATAGTTCGGCCCTTGCCCGAAGAGAGCCAGCTCGGGCAACTTCTGCACGCTCCAGGTCCCGTCGTGCTGTGCTCAGTCGACTAGTCGCTACGTCTAGAACTTCCAACGACTGAGAAGCCCACTCCTCTGCCTGAGCGAGTTTCTCCTTCAACTTGCGAGCCCTTGCTGCATTCCCTTCATGCTCGGATTGGCACTTCGTCTGAAGAGCAAGAGCTTCCTCCATGATAGTTTTTCTTTTATCCATCTCCAGCTTATGTGCTTTGATGGAGTTATCTAGGCTCTCCAGCTGTTTGGTAAGCCGCGCAGTCATGGAGTCGTATCTGGCCTGGACCTCAACTTTGAAACTGCCCCGAGTCAGCCACAAGTATTCGTTAATAGGTTGCTCCAACCCATTAACCATCGCTTCCAGGGCGTCAGCTACCCCAGAATCGCCAAACTCCCTGACCGCCCCAATCGAAAACTGGGAAGCCTTCTTCAGACGATCAAAATCCAGATTCTTTGCCAACACCATTGATATCAGCGTATTCAAACTGGTATAAAAGAGGCTGGTATACAGCTCGGTCAGCGCAACCAGATCTGGTTGGACGCCAGGAGTGGCCGCGATATTGGCGAGTTCCCCTCCAGGAATGATTGCAGACGAGGTGGCCACAGCCGCCGCCTCGACAGGTGGTACGACCGAAGAAGGTACCACAACGACGGTCGAAGTCATCGGCATACTCGCTAGAGGCGAGGTGACGATGACGGGTTCGTCCTCCTCTTGAGGTGACGAAACTACTCCAGGCGAGCTGGCCCCTGAAGGTATTTCCTCCTCGAAGTCGAACGCCTCCGTATCATCGTCAGGAGCCCGAGCAGAACCAGAAGACGCTTCAGCGCCATACTTCCCATGGACGCCATCCCCTGAGAAGAGGACAAGAAAGTTGATATCAATATGACTTCCCATGGACGCCATCCCCTGAGAAGAGGACAAGAAAGTTGATATCAATATGATAGTAATCTTTCTAAGAGGAGACATAAAGATGACCTTTATCCGTAGCCAACGGTATATATACCGCGTCTGCAGCCGATGTAGCTATATCATGCCTTAATGACGCAATACGAACTGTCATACCTGGAGAAGGAGGTGGGCCAACCGACATCGCCAAGAGCTCTATTAAGCCTTCACCAAGACGCGGTTGGGGTTCGTCAGCTGGAACCTCGCTGGTCATGCTCACGGACGCGGCAGGAGTTTCATCCGTTGCTGGTCTAGGGAAAGATTCTTCCATCTGCCTCAGCCACGCAGGCGATTTTATTCCACTACTAGAGGCAGTGGCAACAACGACAGCCTCAAGCAGGAGTTCTTCGGCGCCGCCAGTCAAAACTGTGGTTCCCTCTCCGAGAGGCGTGGAACCTCCAGTCAAAGAGACATCCCCAACAGGAGAGACAGCAGGTCCCTCCCTAGGAGCCTCAATGCCAGGAATCCGGAGAGGGCGATCAACCGTCTTCTTCTTCCTCTTGCGAGGGGAAGTCTGCTTCGAAGCAGGAGCCCTTCGCTTCCCAGATACCGCCAAAACCCCCGCAGGCGGAGGCACTTCACACCTCGGCACCGACACCAGAGGCTCATCCGGAGTGACGGACTCCTCACCCTCGTCAGATGAAACCGAGGGGACTTCGATTATTCCCCCAGGCTTGGAAGAAGGCACCCTAAAGCTTCCACGAATGTCAAAATCACGATGAAAGGTATTGATCGCCATAACTGAGCGTACGAATGGAGGATGCACAGCTCCGTGGAGAGGGTGGCGACCGACACGTTAAAGATCGCTCCCGTGCAGCCCATGATGAAATACCGCCATCCTCTGGCTCCATCAATGAGTCCGCTCCTGGACCTGAAGCTGGTAATGGCGTTGCCCACGTGCAACTGATCGTACCCAAACTGCCTGGCGAACCGACTGGGCAAGTAAGGCTCGAAGAAGCAATGATCTTTGCTTCTGTATAGCAAATGGGAGGGTCTGATGCAGACCAACCAATTAAAAGCTTCCGGAGAAAGATTGGTCTTTTCTCCACCTAAATCCTCAAGCCTAATCCTCGACTGATTACGATGTACAGAGGGGACAGTGCAGAGGAGCTTCCAGCAGTGACCGAGGCTCAGTGCCAGCCGACAGTCTAAGACTGTGTTCACATTCCAGAGGGAGTCCTTGTAGTTCAACAAGAAACTACCCCCCGCGCTACTACCAGGGCCGGGAGACATCACCCTGGGATTGTGGAGGATTAACCATCCCATCAAGTACAGATATGGTAACTCTACCCGAGGAAAGCTATCACATCGAGCTTCATCGATGAGCAGTCCGTCAGTCATGGCTCTCAGGCCAGCCTGTATACGGCACACCATGGCAGGGAGCAAGCCCAGTCTTGCCCCGAACACCAAAAAAATGGCGGGCCACAGGATGTTCCGGTGAATACGGTCCGCGGACGTGATGCCAGGCACCACTACTCGACGCAGCCATAAGGAGAGAAAGCCGGCCAGTTTGGCTTCCTCAGACAAAGGCATGCGGCAGCGCCTCAAGTAACTATAGGCCTTGGTGCCTTCAGGGTACTTTCCTACCCCGTCATTGAGAAACTGATCTGGAGCTTTTGCCTCCTCCATAAGATCCTCGATGACCTGGGCACTGAGCACGCCCAAACAGTTCACGGGCTCATTCTTGCCCCCCAAAACTTTCTCCGACTTGACGGCCCTGGCCCGGTGGAAGAAGAGGTAGGACATCCACTTAATGGTGTGAGCCAAATCAGAAGGCTCATTATAAAAAGTAGTGCACACGAAATAGTAGCACATCAGCTCCTGATACACCTCTATAACCCGAGGGTCCGAGTCCTCCAACTCTCGGTTGGTGGGAACATACTCTTCATACGGGGTATCCCCCATCGGCAGTCTCGAGATCGCTGCATTTCGTGGAGGGCCAACCCCAACTCCCCCAGTGGAGTGGCAAAGGTCCCGGTGAGCGAAATATATCGCTCCATCAGTGCCAGAAATAGGTTAGGGTTGGGAGGCAACCCAACACTCATCGCGCTCACGGCAGCATACAGTCCTATTACCTCCAGCTCTCTTCGAAAATGCTTCAGAGCCCAGTCAACTAGGAAAGTCCATCAGAGGTTTGCTGGGGTGATCCACCCATTGCACCGAGGATTCTCCTTGGGGTATACTCCCCCTCGCACCATGAAGTCGTTGCAGAAAGTCGGCAATTGGACCGGCTGGATCACTGAACTGTCTTCACTCGGGATGCTGCCCGGCCACAGTCCCCTGAACAACGTCACGACGCCAGAAGGGCGGCTGACAAACGACCCCTGGTCAGCTCCTTTCAGGTGAAAGATCTTCCCCGGCTTGCCGTGGAGATCGGGAGTCAGCGTCCACGACATCCTCCTGGAATGTGTGGCATGGAAGAAAGCCGAGATGGGATAATCTCTCGGCATCGTGGGCAGATACAAGACCACGCTCTCGGCGGGGAAAACCCAGGGTTCTCTCTTGGGCTTCGTCTGGGACTGTTTGTCTATCATATCCCCAAAGAGAAAGGCCGGCTTGATGTACTGCTCCCCGTCTACGTACGTTAGGGGCTCCCCGTTGATCATGCTCAGCAGCATTCGCTTGCCCTGAGCCGATATCAAGGTCCCCCTTCCTTCAGGATACTGGGGTCCAGAGATAGAAAATGTCACGTGCGACAGATCCTCCAGGTAGTTCGAATGCAGCATCCCGGCAGCAGAACCCATCACCTCAGCCAGTGGAGACTCATGCAAGTTAACTGCAAAAGTGCAAAGAAAACATGTCATTACAAATCTTGCAACACAAAGACCAGGAAACGACAGTCTGTGCTTTACGCCAAGACTGTACAATATTTGGTCATTTTATGCCGAAAGTCACATCCTAAAGCATAATTGGCGGTATACTGTCCGTGCTTTACGCCAGACTGCCAAAATTCTAGTTATTATGTCGGAGGTCCCATCCGAAGCGTAGAACTAAAATTTTATAGTATACACCAAGTTTTCGATAGTCAGAGCTTTTACGCTCATAACTGCGAAAAACATGGAGTTTTTACGCTGGCACATTAGAAATGTGGGCACAAAAGATGAAAACGTCTCCGTGCATCATCTTCCTCAAAGAGGCTATCAGCACAGAAGACGACCTAGCACGGTCACGTTCAACGTGTGCGAAGGATTTTTTGTCATTCTTTGTCATCCCCAATGGCTACACCTCTAAGGCCGGGTGTGCTACTCGTCGGCAGGAGCCTTCGCTCAGAAGGAAGTTCACTTTGCCCGACCAAAGACTCTCTCGCTGGGGGAGAAGAACGAGAAGAAGAGCCTGTGCTCTTTCCCTTGGTGGAGGGGGTTTGTTTCGACGCCATTTCTGAAAACTCGGAGTGCTCGAAGAAAGAACGAGGGGAAAAACTCAAACAATCGAGGCTCTCTTTCGCAGAAGACGGATAAAAAGTTTTTCTCTCAAAAGCTTGGGATATATATAGAGCTCGGGTCGACTTCTCGAATCCTCGGACGAACTCCTCGAAACCCAAACCGAAAATCCTAATATTTGGTTATGATTGGGTCCTAAATCAGCTTATTATTCAGAGAAGGTGGACGGTCAGCGAATTCGAAAAGTTTTTTCACGCAAAACAGTTCAGCGGTTCCTACGCTAAAGGAGCTTTCTATGCTCGACAGCAACAGATCTACGGTTTTACGCTCGCAAGTTTCAAGTCTATGGTTTTATACCCGGATGTCTTTGTGCTCGGTAGCTTTTATGCTCGAGAGGCTACAAACCTACGACTTTACGCTCAGCAGATACCAAATCGATGATCTCACGCTCGGTGGCGCTCAGTTTACGCTAAGAAGTAGCAGATCCGCAAACTTCACTCTCGGAGAAATTTTCTTTTCAGAAGCAACAGATCTACAGTTCTACGCTAAATGAGCTTTCTACGCTCGACAGCTACGAATCTACGACTTTACGTTCGACAGCTATAAATCTATGGTTTTACGCCCGGATGCCTTTGTGCTCGGTAGCTTTTATGCTCGAGAGGCAACAGACCTACGACTTCACGCTCAGGAACCACAAGCCTATGATTTCACGCTCGATGGTGTTTAGTTTATGCTCAGAAGCTACAGACTAATGATTTCGCGCTCCACGACTTCCCGCACATCTGAAAGATACGCCGGCCAGATTACGCGTACATCTGAACGGTCCCCAAAGCGGTTAATTGCAAAGAGTTCACACAGAAGATACTCGTTCTTGACCCCAAGATATCCCAAGTACCCGAAGCATACAGAGTTCAAGCATTGAGAAATTACCCTTCTCGGGTCAATTAGAGGTTCATCCAGACTCCAGTCTGAATATCTTGTCTATCGAGATGGCAACTCAGTTTGACAGCCGTTTCTCGACCCTGTTTCAAGGGATTTTTCGAGAAGTCATTCTTGAAGACGAAGTCTAAACAAAAGCTCTACGCGGTTCCTCAGTCCTAGCAGCAGGACAGTTCTAAATATTCTAAATGCTCAACAGCGTTCTATGGACTATTCGCTATGCGCAAAAGGACAGGACCTAACACTCTTTTAACAGAGTTGGCGTAAAGAATCAGACGTGTCGAAGCTATACATATTCAGACTTCACAGCAACATATGGCAAAAATGATCATATGAAGAAGAAAGACGATTTTTATTAAAGATTAAAATCATGATTACAAATGAGGGAAATCCAATCTACAAGGGTTTTTCTTCATTTTCATGATTACAACTGAGGGAAACTCCGTCTACAAAAGGAGATCCCCCCTCGTCATCTGAAGACCGCACCGAGGAGCTGTTTTGACGGGCTCGCGTGTGTGATGATCTTCCTCTTCTTCCAAGAAGATGATCAGTGGCAGGAGGATACAAAACTGGGCATATGAACCATCTTCCAACAGAAGGAAAGCAGGGTAATTCTGCTTTCCTACAGACCACCGCCACTCTAGCTGGCCTGTCTGCCTCTCGTCACCAGAGGTAACTGGAGAAGGCGCCACTTGCAAGCAGCGTGGTGAAATACGATTCTTCGTCTCTTCCGAAGAACCACCATACAAAGTTGCTGATTATTCCGAGCAAGGGAGGCTAAGATATTCTTCCATGATCCATCATTTTAGTGGACACTTGCTCGAAGATGCCGTCTTTTTCGGCTCCTTACACGCTGGAAGAATATGATCTTCTTCTTCCTCAGATCGACCCGACGAACTCCGGCGATCATCTCTGCGTGGTGATGGAAATGTGGGGAGAACAGGTTAACTCCCCCAGCCTTTTTATAGGCGAAAGAGGTCATACCGGTCCCCAATAAATTCGCCATAAAGTTAGCATCGACCGTTCAATGCTCCATTCAGAAATGTTTTGAGTCACGAGGAGCGGTTCATGCTTCATTCAAAGCGTTCCAAATTCCGTAGAATTTGAAAGCTTTGAAGGGGGTCTTGTAGAAGCATAAAAAATACGCCGGATGACTATACGCGGCATATTGGTGCAGAGCAGCGTAAGCAGAAGCCTTCAGAGCCATCAAGCGTGCAACAGAGCTCTTTTCGCTAAAATACAGCATGAAATATGAAAGCTCAAAGGACCATCCGCGTAAGGCAGTACGTCCAAGCCGCTTCAGCGTAAACAGGGTGCTCCATCGCCTCCAGGGCGTAAAACTCATCCTCTTTTAGACGCAGCATTGAGGTGTACAAGAGACGCTTCGTATTCTCCGAAGTGAATCTGTCAGACCCTGCAAATAAAGATCCTACAATGAACCTGACGTCTGGACTTCTGACAAAGGGATACGGCTCGACTACCCAAACGACGGCTATAATGATGGCACAGCACTGCGACCCAGGCTGTCAAATACCGTCATCCCCTTTGCGTAAACTATTTTTACAAGCACGAAGGGATACGCTGCCTTGTTTTACACAGACAGACACGAGCTGTTTATGTTCTGCAGTAGATAAACCGCCTGCCACATCAAAAGCTGCACTCCGTACGGGGTCGAGGCACGTCTCTACGTCTAATGCACAGAGCGGTGACAGTTTCTCAAGGCACGTCTCTGCGACTGATGCGCAGAAGGGGTTGCAGACCTTCAAAGACACGCCTCCATATTTAATGCACAGGATGGTGGCAAATCTCGGCATTTAATGCAAGAAATTTGATTATATCTTCAAATTTTTATAGCGATTATACGCGTTTGGCATCGTGCATCCACCCTCTTTTGCCAGTACCAGATCCAACGGTCGAGAGAGAGAGAGAGAGAACCCGGAGCTCAGGCAGAGAGTAGGGATCGACGACGTTGGCATCGTGCATCCACCCTCTTTTGCAACCTTCGAAGCTGCTTCCTGTCTTCTACGGCACTTTTTCAACATCGTGTGGTCCAAGGGCTAAAGTGATCGACTGCAGATCAGACACCTATAGCAATATTTACCCAGATTAAATAAATTGTACTCCCATATCCTCGTATAGGATCAAATTATACAAGTTTGTTTGTAAACCAAAGAAGGCGGATTTCGTATAAACCCCATCCTGAATACATTTTTCCATTCTTTCGTTTAATACCACAAACAGTGCATAAATAACATTCAAGTCTAGACATGAGAAGTAATAAGTATTTTTGGTGTAATATCATTAAAAATATGAATAGAAAGTTGGTAAAATTTAATAGGTATGTGAATTACATGTATAGATGGTTGAGTAGGAGGAGTTGTAGCTTTTAACAAAGTAAAATGGGCAAAAAAAAGAGGGCTATGCACTGCTTGCATAAATCTGTCCAGATTTGGACACTTTGTCTCGTAGCTATTGTCCGGGGCTTCAAAATATTTCTCTAAGTACTTTGGGGATTAAAAATATTAGGGGAGAGGTAGAGGATGTGGATAGGGTGGTTGTTGAAGGGGTTTTGGTGCTGAAAATAGTGGCAACAAGGTGTTGAAGTGGTGCTATTGCTGACGGGTTCAACAAGATGTCTTTGTTTTATAGGGGGTATTTGGAGAAGTTGTGGGATGATCTAGGTGCTGAGTTATAAATGAAACTTATTAAGGATAGGTAGAGAAATAATATTTGGGTATTGTGGTGGTGTTTAGGTGCCTATAGAGGTGGTAGAGTGGCCTGGGAAGAGGATACACTGAATTTGGATTCAGCCTGGACACCTATAATGGAGGGCTATTTTGAGGAACTTAGAATGAATTTTAGTAGAAGGTTTATGAAGTGAAAGTGATAAGAAAAGGGAAAGAAATAAGTATACAATATTTGAGATATAAATACTTAATTTGAAGGGAGATAGGGCCGAATTAGTGGGGGTGTTACTGAATTCAGATTCAACCTGGGTAGGGTTGGATAGATGGAGGTGTGGAGGGAGATAGACAAGGAATTTGGAGATGGTTTGTGAAGAGAAAATATAAGAAAGAGAGTTAGGAAGAAGTTTGCTTCATGTGGTTTGAATGAGGGAGGCAAAGAGAGGGGTGTTATGGACAGCCTAGTGGGGAGGGGAAGGGTTTGGAGTTACCAATGGGGTAAGGAAAGGTCACAAGTTATAACCCATTCCCTTTCACATTTTACCCTAATGATTTAATAAACCCATGGCTGTACAAAACTAAAATAATACTTAATATGGATAGTCAAACCTAGCTTAGTCAACATAGGTTAAGTCCAACTACTTCTAGTTGGGTCAGGTTCTGATCGTTGCGGTTTAGTTTGACTAGGTTGGTCCGATTCACTTGAAAATTGATCATTTGTGACTATTGAGGGTAGGTAGCACATAGAGATTCAATAGAGTGGGACACAGGTATCATGTATATCTTAGACCTAGTTTTGATCATGATCATGCATTAGGTCAAAAGAATTGGTCAAAATTGTACTCCAATTTAAATTCTAATGGTCAACGATTGCATTGTAGGTGCTAGAAATTAAGTTTTTGACCCGAATATTTTACATTAAAAATAGAGAACAAGTGATGTGTTTGAGTGGGATATGATAATCATAAATTAAGGTGGGCTCGTCCAGATCATACATATAAAATTTGTTTGGAGATAATGGCTAATATTGTGCTCCTAAAAATTAAAGCTATTGAAAATATTTTTAAATGATACTTTTGTTTACTTATTCCTAATTAATAATAAAAAAATAATTATAAATATTATATTAAATTAAAATAACTAAATCTTTGGGTGAGGGGGTTTACAATCTATCCACCTTAGAAAAATTTTGTCCTCAAAATTCAAAATCAATCTCTCCAACCACAACTCGTCATATCTCAAAATATATAAACACATCTTGGTACTTACTCATGTCCATTCTAAAAACCTTAAACTTCCATATACATATAGTTTAATCGTCTAAGGCTGTTGGTCCTTAAAACATATTCTCACCACCATATACTATCTCATTATTATTTTTATGCTAATCGTCATATAAAAAAATTTACCACCTATAGGCCTAGGTTACACAAGGATGCCGCAACACAAACTCAGTTTGAATCTTTCAATTTCTACAAGAAAAATGATGTCATACCTTAACTCTTTATGGAGTGCATGGGTTAGACACTAAAATCTTACAGGCACAAAATCTTCAAGGCTACCTATGTAGTATCTAAATCCTTTATTCTACAACTAAGACTTTTATTATTTCTTTATTTTTTTCTTGGTACAACATCATCAACCTATAGTATCCCCAATGAAA
Organism: Iris macrosiphon; assembly: GCA_036927795.1. Classification (NCBI taxonomy): domain Eukaryota; kingdom Viridiplantae; phylum Streptophyta; class Magnoliopsida; order Asparagales; family Iridaceae; genus Iris; species Iris macrosiphon. The sequence goes on along the minus strand of JAYESA010000009.1, from coordinate 74,091,346 downwards.
TCCTCTAACCTAAATTCTTATAATTGCTCTTAACAGCAATAAGTCTAATGTAGTCAGTCAGTCATACATAGTCTAGAAGTTTAACTCAACGTTTCCTAGAAGAAATACATATAATGAAATATGACATAAGCCCCTATTCAAATACGTAGTACAAAAATATATATATAGAAATTATGTAATAAATATCTATTCAATCATTTAAAATACCCTAGATAAAAATATAATCAATACAATAAAAAGAATAATATTTCTCAAATCCAAAAATCCATCGGCTATGGTAAATTGGAAATAGGTTCTCATCACCTACTACTGAGGATAGGTCAAGCAATCTCATACCCTATTAGTCAAAAATTTAAATCCCTGACCCTAATAAGTTTATGTGTAAACCCACAATATTAAACTATCATTCCAATAAGACTTCTATCTTCTATTTACACTTTTCTACCATATATAAATCTATAATATAAGGGTCTTGTGATAATCCTTTACAGAATGACCAACAAGTCAGTATGTGATTCTGAACCTGTGTTTAATTCCTTAAAATTTGTATCACTTCGAGACTGATCAACAATTTTTACTCACACTAAATTCTTAAAATTGCAAAAGTATTACAATTCATAAATGCTAAAATTATTATTCCTCAAGTCTATACCACAACCCCTTCTCTTTGGATTATGCGACCATAATATCTTTCCCTTATCATTTGTTTTCTACTCACATTCATATCCTTTTAGTATGTTAATCTTGTTTTCAATTATAAGCTTCGTCAATCATGACCCAGTACTTTCCGCTTCATAGTATAGATTTTCTAGGCAACTGCCGAGTGATAAGTCTTCAGTCCTTCCTAGATCTTTCTCTTAATTTAAAATGCTCAAGATCATGTACTCCTCATGACTCTTCTTGTTACCATTCTACCTTCTTCACCTTGAACCTGAGATTTTTTTTGTTTATTCCATGTATACCCTTCATCCAAACTACATGGTTACCATCTTGTTATAGCTTGTCATCTATTATTGGTAATTCGCTATATAACTCAAGACTATAACATAAAACTCTCATTCTTCAACCTATTTGCTCTATCACAGATACTAGCTTGTCTACGGGTGGTACTCACTTGTTCAATTAACACTAACAATCCAATTAATCAAATACATCTAATTTAATTTTGAAAGCTATACTTTAGTACTTGAGTTATCTAATTACTCAAATATTATGTCTAGCAATCTACATATCTATTTACTCTAGATCTATAGTCATAAATAATTTAAGGGGTCATAAGATCTATTTTTGATACTAAAAGTCACAAGACAACTAGAGATTTAACCACTGTGGCCTCCTACGTAAGGTTTCAATTTCTTAAGGTCATAATATAATTTCTTGTATCACCATCATGAGCCACATCTGATCCTTAGCATCCAGCTATGTATTCTATAAAGTATTTTAAACCATCTTTCTAACTTCTAATCCTTCCAAATTATGGCTACCTTAATAAAGGGTAAGATTTTATTAGTTCTAGGCCTATGATATTATATTCAATTATCATGCTAATAATCTATACTAGCTCTAGCATATAGGAATAACCTATCTACCTATCCTACGAAGGGTAACCATCTTCTCAAAAATTTATATCCAGCATATCTTCTTTCGCCTTGATAAGGATCTGCTTCTGGAGGAAATACCACGCACAGACATTCATCTCTCTGAAATAGGAAAAGATGATAAACAATAATAAGGATATTGAGGGGAATAAAATAGTACAATTATGAAGTCCAATGGCAATAATTAAATGCTAAAGAATTTTTAAATCAGTTGTGGATTAAGATACTAATACTGTTAATCCTAATTACAGGCTCGCTCGGTACTAGAAAGTAACCAAAATGATTTAATCAAGACCTGCATGGGCCACCAAAAAAATATATAACGCCCCAGTCCAAAAATACGTAGGACTAGAAATACGTAGAATGCCAACTACGCATTCGACCAGACTCTGGTCTGACTCAAATACGTATAAGTTGTATAATAAGGGCAACTAAATACTGAAATCTCTATGTCTCAATCCACATAAAGAACAAAATATCAATAATGAACTACATGTTCAAAAGTCGGCTGCTAGTAATACATAAGCTCGAATAGACTCGAGAAAGGAATATAAGTCTATAAAACTAGGCTACATCAGCAGATGAATATACAATAAGAATAAATAACAATAACTCCGGTAGAAATGATATAATTACCTGACACCAATGCCTACAAGATAAAACAATACACATCATCAACTCCAGGCAAGCTCCACAACGGTCTATACTGCAAAACTGGCAAGGGACCAGGTCCTCAGAGGGATGTAATAAGGTACCAGAAACAGCATGCCCAAGTAAAATGGTATAATGCCACATACTCAAGGGTAAACTAATGTAACCATATAAGTAAAATACAAGTGAGAGCATCACTAGTACTCAGGCTGAAACCACTATAAGCTCTGTATCTGGGAGCCCATAGCAGCAAGAATATTACGTAATGGCCAAGCTCTGATATAAAGACTAAAGTACCTCAATAATAAAGTATATATATATATATGTAATCAGCCTGTAGCCTGTATGTCTCTCCCCACCCAATATAATCAAACGTCTCATGTCCATAATGTCTCATGTCTATAACACACAAGTTCATGACCTCTAACTAGTACACCGAGTCATAATGATATCTATGTGTCATGACCCACACCCGAAAAATTGGACATGAGTCGTGGGTACGTTCAGCCTACGCCGCACAATCGACGGTAGAACGCTGTAAAGGTTTGTTCTAGGTCACAATCTATAACTCACAAAACCTGTCAATATAACTACTCCAAAAGGAGGGCAACCATGCAATATATATAAACTCTCAATCACAATAACTAGGGGAAGAGTAAAAGCACGATAAGATATCAACAACAAGAAATAAGAACCAAAGAGAGCAATACAATATCCAAAATATACAGTCCAAGTCTAAAGTCTACAATATCACATAAACAACAAAATAATAATACAGTCATCTAGAATATCAACTGGGAACAACCCAGAAAAACCCACCTAGCTAACTAGGGTGCTAAAGACGTCTCCTCGACGGGCTCCTCCTCAGTCTCAGGGTCACAACACTCCTCGACGCCCGGCCCGTAGAATATCGGGCAAAAATCCTCGGTATCCTCTAGAAAACATATGCCCAGTCAGGACTAGAGTGAAGTACATAACTCTGAAAGCAACTCCAAATATATGGTAAGGTGTATATGACTAGCAATAGAAAAGTATACAAGATGCACAGGAAAATAAATACATGGTAGAGCAGATAAAGTAGCTGCATTGTAAAACTGGAGAACAATACAAGTAGTAGAGAAGTAACTGCATGTAAGAAAACAAGAATACTAGCTAAGTGCCTTGAGCACAAGTTCGTTATGTGATCGGCTTAGGTTGCACATGAATAATCTACGATAACTTCATTATGTGTGAGTTGCATAACCGACATACACATGAATATTGTTTGGCTTTGATCACATAACCAACTCCTACTCCCCTCCCTCACTAATATTCTTGGATCCAACCACGACACGCTACGTACATGATAAATAACTCGCGCACATGAAGGCGATAGCACACAAAGCACATGATAGCACATGAGAATCAATACCCGAAGCACATGATGAAATACACATGATAGAGTACCCGCTGAACACGGTAAGGGGGATAACATCTCATGACAGGATCCACTAGTACCAGCTCATGTAACAATATGTCAGAATCAAGTATTATAGTTCTAGAACAGGTGATATAAATGCTATCATAAAATAGAAACGATCAGAGGTAGGTACTCGCATGACGTCCTGAGCAACTGATGAGGATCGAGATCCGGACCGACGTCACAAGAACCTATTGCGAAAAGCAAGATTAAATAGGGTTCTAATGAGTTAAACTGATATAAAATAACTAGAAATATGATTCTAGGGTTATTCTAGGTCGAACGGGTCAAACCGATAAATTTGGATCAAAAAGTCAACCAAGGTAAAAAAGTCAACTTTGGGTCAAAACTAGGTCAAACGTTGACTTTTACGGTCAACGAGGGCAATTATGGTCAAAGCTAGGTCAAACTAGGGTGTTCCTAAAATTTTAGGTCAAAACTAGCTCATTAAGCTAGTAAACCCTCAAACTCGTCTCCTCGAGATACCGGGATACCCTCGGTATCCAATATCTTAACCTAGGCTACACACCCCGCCTATACCCGCTAAAACCTATGCTAGCACGCATAATTATATACACATATACATATAAAAATAACTCTAAACCTAATCCCTAGGCAATTGCTCAAAAACCCCGCTCCGATACTCAATACCTTGGGTATCTCAAGGTATTGAGATACCTTGATATCTCAAGGTATTGAGATATCCCTCTAATCCCTTGTGAACTACCCCTATAGCTAACTATTTATGTATATAGATATACACCTAGGTAATAATCTAGGCTAGAATATATATATCTAACACACATATATATATACACCTACATATCTATGTGTATATATATATGCACAAATACACATATACATATAACCCTTACCTACACACACATATATATATAACTATCTAACTAGTATCTATCTATCTATCTATCTATCTATCTATCTATCTAAACATATATATCTAGACTACTACATATCTAAACACATATGAATATCTACATAACTATATATATATATATATATATATATATATATATATATATATATATATATATCCACACATACACATATATATATATATATACATACCCATACACATACTTATATACATATCTATATTTCTAACTACCTACCTACCTACCTATCTATCGATCTATCTATCTATCTATCTATCTATCTATCTATCTATCTATCTATCTATCTATCTATCTATCTAGATCCCTCTCTCCCCCTCGCTACCTGCACGCTAGCCTCGCTGCTGCTGCTACACGCTGCTACTGTCGCTGTGCTTGTTGTTGCTGCTGGTGCTGCTATAGTGCGCTACTGCTGCTGCTGTTGTGCTGTGTGCTGCTGATGCTGCGCTTCACTGCGGCAGCGCTCCCCCTCGCTACGACACACCACACGCACACACAATCACACATATAGACACACACATACACACATACATATATACACTCATACATATATATATATATATATATATACACAAACACTCATATATATATATATATATGTACACCTACACAAATATATATACACACACACACATATACGTACACAAACACATATATATAAATACACACACACTCATATAGATATACAAATACATATTTATATAGTTATATACACACATACATATATATATAAACTCATATATACATATATATATATAAACACATACAACACACACAACACATACACCAACGCACGCCCAACGACCCCTATGCACATAAATAACTATAAATATATAAAATATAATCCAAGAACTCTAGCACATACTCTCCGAAGCTAACCCAACACGCGCATAAGCCCAAAACCAAGAAACTAAGTCGAAATGGCCGTTCAGTCATTTCGACGAACACGTGGTGTGCAGTTCGCGAAACCTCGTAAAACGCACACCAAACCTACTCAGAATCGGCCCAAAATTTATCCACGATTTCTAAACGATGTCTAGATCCTAGAAAAAATGCTAACTCGTCGATTCTAGGTCTGTGGCAAAATCGCACACGCACATAGAACCTACGACGATGAAAACTCCCAAAACGCCCGAAACGCCCATTTCTCTGCGACACAACTTCACATGTCTGAACGGAGACACGTACTAACCCCCAAGACACCCAAGCACATCTATCTAAATCCGTCTAACCTAGGGCATCACCCAAAATGGGCCAATCTCGGATTTCACCCAAAATTGACACAAAACCTAATGTCAAAGTCTCCAAACACAACTAGACTAGTTCTAACTTTCTCTCACGGGTAGCCTTAGGGTCTAGGAAGGTTCTAAACCACTAATTATACTATATAAGAGTAATTACTAAGAGAAAAGTTAGGGTTTACCTCTTGGGAGTTGGAATCTCAAGGCCAAAGTCTCCAAAACTCTTGAAATCACCACCCTCAAGCTTCCAAGCCTCCAAATCAAGCCTCCACACTAAGTCTAGGCTCTACATACCTAGGTTAGGGAAAAGTATAGGGTTAGGGTTCACATTCATAAAGAATAGAAGAAGAAAGAGAAGAAAAGACTTACTTGAAGCTTGTAGGAAGAAGGAAGAAGGAAATAGAGAATGGAGAAGAAGAAGAAGAAGAAGAAGAAGGAATAAAGAAATAAAGAAGAAGGGGGGCTGCGATTCTGGTCTGGGAAGAGGGGAGCCGGCCAAGTGTATTAGAGTAGGGTTTACATGAGTCAAATGACTAAAAAGCCTCTCCTTTAGTCATGCAACTTGGATTTTGGGTTTGGGGTTCCAAAAGTACTCAAACTAACTCCTAATCACTCCAACTAAGTAAAATAAAATATAATAATAATTCTAAACCTAAAAATAAGCCTCACAAGGGTGTTGGTTGGGTCGGACATGGGTCCACTAGGGTCTGACATGGGTCCTGACTAGCCAAAACTCTAAAACAACCAATAGAAAAATAATATAACCATTAATTAAATATAAATATAATTAATTATAAACTATACACAATTTACCAAATAAAAAAAATCCTATTTTCTAGAATTGGGTAGTGACAAGCCTACCCTCCTTAGAATAATTTTGTCCTCGAATTAAAAGACGAAACTAGGACAGGAATGCAAAGAAAAGAAAAGAACCATACCTCAGGGCTCGAAAAGATAAGGGTATCGCTCGCGTATTTCATCCTCCCTCTCCCAGGTCGACTCACCTTAAGTGTGATGCCTCCACGCAACAAGAACTAAGGGAATAGTCTGGTTCCTCAACACCTTCTCCCGCAGATCTAGAATCACCACCGGCTGCTCTGGATAGCTAAGAGTAGGGCCCACCACGATCTCTGAGTGATCCAATACGTGACTGGGATTCGCCACGTACCGTCTCAACTCCGACATGTGGAATACATCATGAACTCCCTCTAGCGTAGGCGGCAAATCTAGCCTATACGCCACAGCGCCGACCCTCTCAAGGATGCTGAAGGGTCCGACAAAACATGGGCTAAGCTTTTCGCCTCCACCGAAGCGAATAGTGCCCCATGTCAGAGAAATCCTCAAAAACACTAGATCTCCAACCTAGCACAAATAAGGTCTCAGCACTTAATCTAAAACAAGCAATCACAAGCAAACACAAGAACAAAATCTAGATTCTAAGCTATACCTCAAACTCCAAAGGTCTCCGGTGGCTATCAGCCCAATGCCGCTGCCTGTCCTGCGCCACACGAAGTCTATCTCTAATGAGCTTGACCTTCTCCGTCGCATCAACTACCATCTCCGGGCCAAGCAAAGCTCTCTCGCCTATATCATCCCATGATAACGGGGTGCGACACCTCCTTCCATACAATGCCTCGAATGGTAACATCTCGATACTGGCTTGGTAGCTGTTGTTGTAAGCAAACTCTACCAAGTGCAAGTGATCCTCCCAAGAGCCTCTGAAATCTAGAACATAAGTGCGAAGCATGTCCTCAAGTGTCTGAATGGTCCTCTCTTACCGACCATCTGTCTGTGGGTGATATGCACTACAAAACTTGAGCTGGGTGCCCAATCTAGCCTGTAGACTCCTCCAGAAATAAAAAGTAAAGCGACTGTCCCGGTCCGATGCTATGCTCACAGGAACTCCATACAGTCTGACTATCTGGCGCACATACATCTCTGCTAGTCTCTTTGTAGACATATCCACTTTGAATGGTAGAAAGTGGGCCGATTTGGTCAACCTGTCTACGATGACCCAAATCGTATCCTTCCTTCCTAGAGAATGGAGAAGTCTAAAAACAAAATCCATGGTCACATGCTCCCATTTTCACTCCGGAATGTGTAACGGCTGGAGCAAACCTCTTGGCCTCTGCCTCTTCGTCTTTACCTGCTGGCGCACTAAGCATCGGGATATGAAGCGCGCTACCTCCTGCTTTATCCCGTACCACCATACATGCTCTCTCAGATCTCTATACATCTTGTTAGCACCTGGATGCATAGAGTACTGGGATTGATGCGCCTCCTGAAGAACCTCCTCGCGCAACGACCCACTCGGCATACACAACCTGGTACCGTGCCGTAAAGAACCATCAACAGCAATGGTGAAGTCATCTGATAATCCCTTCTGAACCTGCGCCCTGATGCTCCTCAGGGACTCGTCCTGAAACTGTGTAGCCCTGATCCGGTCTACCAACTCTGACTGAATCTGCAGTCCCCACATCTGCATCTCAACTCCAGGCACTATCACCTCAATACACAATTTACCCTCCTTAATATAATTAATTAATTATAATTAATTATAAATATAATTAATTATATAACCATCAATTAAATATAAATATAATTAATTATAAACAATACACAATTTACCAAATAAAAAAAAAATCCTATTTTCTAGAATTGGGTAGTAACAAGCCTACCCTCCTTAAAATAATTTTGTCCTCGAATTAAAAGACGAAACTAGGACAGGAATGCAAAGAAAAGAAAAGAACCATACCTCAGGGCTCAAAAAGATAAGGGTATCGCTCGCGTATTTCATCCTTCCTCTCCCAGGTCGACTCACCTGAAGTGTGATGCCTCCACGCAACGCGAACTAAGAGAATAGTCTGGTTCCTCAACACCTTCTCCCGCAGATCTAGAATCACCACCGGCTTCTCTGGATAGCTAAGAGTAGGGCCCACCATGATCTCTGAGTGATCCAATATGTGACTGGGATCCGCCATGTACCATCTCAACTACGACATATGGAACACATCATGAACTTCCTCTAGTGTAGGCGGCAAATCTAGCCTATACGCCACAGCGCCGACCCTCTCAAGGATGCTGAAGGGTCCGACGAAACATGGGCTAAGCTTTTCGCCTCCACCGAAGCGAACAGTGCCCCATGTCAGAGAAATCCTCAAAAACACTAGATCTCCAACCTAGCACAAACAAGGTCTCAGCACTTAATCTAAAACAAGCAATCACAAGCAAACACAAGAACAAAATCTAGATTCTAAGCTATACCTCAAACTCCAAAGGTCTCCGGTGGCTATCGGCCCAATGCCGCTGCCTGTCCTGCGCCACCCGAAGTCTATCTCTAATGAGCTTGACCTTCTCCGTCGCATCAACCACCATCTCCGGGCCAAGCAAAGCTCTCTCGCCTATATCATCCCATGATAACAGGGTACGACATCTCCTTCCGTACAATGCCTCGAATGGTGACATCTCGATACTGGCTTGGTAGCTGTTGTTGTAAGAAAACTCTACCAAGTACAAGTGATCCTCCCAAGAGCCTCTGAAATCTAGAACATAAGTGCGAAACATGTCCTCAAGTGTCTGAATGGTCCTCTCTTACCGACCATCTATCTGTGGGTGATATGCACTACAAAAATTGAGCTGGGTGCCCAATCTAGCCTGCAGACTACTCCAGAAATAAGAAGTAAAGCGACTGTCCCGGTCTGATGCTATGCTCACAGGAACTCCATACAGTCTGACTATCTGGCGCACATACATCTCTGCTAGTCTCTTTGTAGACATATCCACTTTGAATGGTAGAAAGTGGGCCGATTTGGTCAACCTGTCTACGATGACCCAAATCGTATCCTTCCTTCCTGGAGAACGGGGAAGTCTAGAAACAAAATCCATGGTCACATGCTACCATTTCCACTCCGGAATGGGTAACGTCTGGAGCAAACCTCTTGGTCTCTGCCTCTTCGTCTTCACCTGCTGGCGCACTAAGCATCGGGATATGAAGCACGCTACCTCCCGCTTCATCCCGTACCACTATACATGCTCTCTCAGATCTCTTTACATCTTGTTAGCACCTGGATGCATAGAGTACTGGGATTGATGCACCTCCTGAAGAACCTCCTCGCGCAACGACCCACTCGGCATACACAACCTGGTACCGTGCCGTAAAGAACCATCAACAGCAATGGTGAAGTCATCTGATAATCCCATCTGAACCTGCGCCCTGATGCTCCTCAAGGACTCGTCCTGAAACTGTGTAGCCCTGATCCGGTCTACCAACTCTGACTGAATCTGTAGTCCCCACATCTGTATCTCAACTCCAGGCACTATCACCTCAATGCCCAAGATCTCTAGATCTGCCAGAAGATAACGATTTGTAGTCAGGTACATAGCTACCAGATACCTGCTCAGCGCATCCGCAACTACGTTCGTCTTCTCTGGATGGTACTGCAACAATATGTCAAAGTCTTTCATCAACTCCAACCACCTCCTCTGCCTCATGTTCAGCTCTTTTTGGGTAAACACATACTTCAAGCTCTTGTGATCTGTGAAGATCTCCACACGCTCTACGTATAAATAGTATTTCCATATTCAGAGCAAAGATGACCACTGCCAACTCCAAATCGTGGGTGGGGTAGTTCTTCTCATGAGGACGTAATTGCCTAGAAGAATAGGCAATCACCCTCCCATTCTGCTGTAACACATAGCCCAGTCCCTTCCCCGATGCATCACTATAGATAGTGAATCCTCCAGATCCTGATGGCAACGTCCACACTGGAGCTGTCGTCAACCTCCTCTTCAGCTCATCAAAGGCGATATGTCACTCCTCTGACCAAACAAACTCCATGTCCTTCCGAGTTAGCCTAGACAATGACTCTGCAATCCGAAAAAAATCTTGAATAAATCTTCTGTAGTAATCTGCCAGTCCCAGGAAACTCCTGACCACAGCTACTGAACTCGGAGAACTCCATGCCTCAACTGCTATGATCTTTCTCGAATCCACCAAGATCTCCTCTCCAGTCACCACATGACCAAGGAATTCAACCTTGTCAAGGAAAAACTCGCACTTCGAAAGCTTTCCATAGAGCTTCTCCTTTCTGAGAGTCTCCAGCACTATCCTCAGATGCTCCTCATGCTCCTCTGGGGTCTTCGAATATACCAAGATGTCATCTATAAACACTACCACAAACCTGTCCAGATGCTGATGACCACCTTGTTTATCAGATTCATGAACACTGCCAGGACATTAGTCAACCCAAACGGCATCACCATGAACTCATGCTGTCCATACCTGGTCCGAAAAGCTGTCTTCGGAATATCCTCCCGTCTGACCTTCACCTGGTGGTAGCCTTTCCTCAGATCAATCCTGGAAAATACCCTCGCTCCGCTCAATTGGTCTATAGAGAACTCCACATCTCTGTCCGGAGGTAACCCTGGCAACTCTTCCTGTCACGACCCACACCCGGAAGTTCGAGCACGAGTACGTGGGTACGTCCAGCCTACGCCGCAGAGTCGGCGGTAGTACGCTGTCTAGGTCAATCCATCTAAACTAGTCTAACTCATTCACAATTAACATAGGCAAGATAATAATGAGAAATGAAACTTAAGATTGCAACTGAAAATAAATGTGACAACAGATTCAAATGTTTAAGTACAGAAATTCAATATTGAAATCGGGGACAAACCCGATAAATAAGATAAGAAATAGAAATGAAAGATAGCTACTGCTAGCTACTCTGCAGTAGGGGTCTCCTGAGTGGGTTCTGGCTCCTCATAGGTATCATCTGTACCCTCATAAGGACCATAATAAGTAGGGGCAAGATCCTCATCATCGCCTAAATCAACAGATCCAGTCAGGAAAGGAGCAAAGTACACAGTGCACAACAATGTTAAACTAAATATTTATGACAATTAAACATTGAATATCATGTTAAGGAAATTGCATAAAGGAAATTTAATATCTCAGAGTCAACTATAAACAGGAATATGAGAAAACAGAAGTAAACGAGCAGGAAAAGAAACTACACAGTCAGCAAGAATATAACATGACCAGAAGTTATCTATATGAAATTTATGTTTGTTTTTAGAATACTTAGTTGGCATGTAGGGGTTTATAAGGCTAATTCGGCCGTCATAAACAGCTATTATTCATGAATAATCGAGATCCGGCTGATGGACAGTCGTGTACCAACAGCTATTATTCACGACAAGGGGAAGGGTAAACTACATGCCTTTCAGTATTCTCCCACCCGACATGATAACAAGACATGAATTCCAATATTCAAGACATGAAAATCTAGCATTTCTAACACTAGGTGTAGTCATCAAGGGTACTAGTAAAACAGGAAATTAATTATCACAATATATAGATTTAACTTGAAGTGCAGGTACTTGCCTGTTGTTTGGATCTGATTAATTAGGTTCTTGGGGGAAAAGTCCAGAGATGAGTCCAAAAGCTGAAATAGACATTACCATCATGCTCAGAAGATGTCAAATAGCTAGAAACGCCTGTCCTTGGGTCCAATTTGGAGACAAGGGCAAAAACGGCAGTTTCGGGTCAAAACGGGGTCCGCCGGTGGGCCCGCTTTGCACCTAAAAACGCGTCCGGGTCAAAGGTCTCCAAATTCACCAAACTTAGTGTCAACAGGTCAGGAACGCTGATACGAACCCAACGGAACTTCCAGATTTGGATTCCGATGAGCCGAACACAAAATCGCCCGTCGAGCGGGGCCTGTGGGGCCCACGACACGCGATTTCGTCAACGTTCTCAGAATCGAACCAAACTTGACCCACAGGACCAGCGTATCGCTACGAGTCCGATGGAGCAAGTTTTGTCTCGATCCGACGAGTGTACACAAAATTAGGGTGAATTGCCGAAAAGGCGGATACGGGGCGATGTCCGGGGATACGCGTTGATTCCGGTGTGCACGCACACCCGAATCAGCTTCCACGAAGACTCACACGTCCGTATCGATGATGCGCACGTATCTGTGAAGATCGCACGCGACCAAGTCGTCCCGTTTGGCGGGACGTACTCGGTTCCGGGGTGAAACAGGGTCTGGTTTTTCCTGTTTTTGGATCGCGGTGTGCGATCACCACAGGACGCGGTATCCCGAACAGTTTGTCCGGACACCGAGAGGGTCATACAGGCTTCACAACGCAATTTGCAGAATTGAAAACGGAGCTACGAGGCGAAAGTTACACATACCTGAAGGGGACCCGAAAACAGGGTCGAAATCGTGTCCGTGTCGTGTCCGACACGACACGACGAATCGGGCTTTAGGGTTAGGGTTTCGGCGGATTACGGCCGTGGACGGCGGAGGACGGCCGGAGAGGCGCCGGAGGGGGCCGGGGAAGGTTCGTCGAGGGGCGGCGCGGCGTCCACGGGGGCGGCGGTGGCGCTAGGCGGCCGGCAGCGGCGGCTGCGGCTGCTGCTGCTGTTGCTGGGTTGCTGTCGGCGTCGGGGACGGCGGAGCGGGGCGCCGGAGGGAAGGCGACGGTGGGGCAAGGTCGGCGAGGGAGCAGCGGCCGGTCGGCGGAGCTCTGGGAGGCGGCGTCTAGGGTTACGGCGAGCGAGAGAACTGAGGCGGAGGAGGAGAACGGAGGCGGGGGGGGTTTTATAAGGGGAGCAGGCGGTTGCAGGGGGCCGGCCAAGGCGGATCGTGGGGGGGACGTGGCCGTGGGAAGCGGCGCAGCGCGCGGAGGGCGGCGCTGCGCGCGGAGGGCGGCGCTGCGCGCGGAGGGCGGCGGTGGAGTCGGGGGATCGTGGGGGACGGGGTCGCGCGGGCGGGTCGGGGATTTGCGGGCGGGTCGGGTTGGCTGACCCGACCCGACCCGATAGGGCGGGGGACCGGGCTGGGCTGGGCTTCGGCCCACTGGGCCGGGCCGGCCCAGAAACGAAATAAAAAAAAAAAAAAACAAAATAAAAATAAATAATAAATAATAATAATAATTAATAATAAATATAAATAGTTTAATTAATTAATTAATTAATAAAAATGGTTTTGAGGTATTTAAAAATAGGTCTGAGGCCCAGAAAAATCCAAAAAAATTACCCTAAGTCCAATTTTTCATTTTACACCCAAAAATATTATTTTCATGATATTTTAATATTATTTATTGCTAATTAAAAATCATTTATTAATTTAAAACCCTGATTTTAATTACAGAAAATTCCCAGAAAATTCCAGAAAATTGGGAAAAATCCAAGATTTAATAATTTGAAAAATTTAGGGGGTTTACACTTCCAGAAAGACATCCATGAACTCCGCTATCAGTGAATGTGGCAACCTCGGCTCTACCACCAGGGCTCCGCAGAAGACTCCCTCGCTCTGCTTTGCTGCTCCTCTAGCAAACTAAAACTCTGGCTCACCCGACAGACTAAATAATACTCTGCCTCCACGATAATCTATACTAGCACAATGCATACTCAACCAATCCATCCCGAGTACAATGTCGTAGCTCGGAAGTGGCATTATGAGTAGGCACACACTAAACTCCCGGCCTCCCAAGATAACTCTTCAGTCTCTGCAGACATCACTGACTAGGATAATGCTACCCCCGGTCGTGATCTTGCAGAATCTAGCTAAAGGTTTAGCAATAAGATGGTATCTAACAGCAAAAGATACAAACACAAAGCTATGGGAAGCACCGGAATCAAATAAAGCAAGTGCTGGAATGGAATCAAGAAGAACAGAACCTGAGATCACATCACCAATGGGCTCGGCCTCGTCTACAGTCAGGGCAAAAGCTCGCCCTTGCTGTCCTTCTCGGTGCTGCTGCTGGTGCTGAGCAAACCTCTGCTACTGAGTCAGCAAAGGTTGTCGTCTCTGCTGTGCTGCAGGTGCTCTGGCTGGTCCCCTCTGAGAGGCTCCTCCGCCATGAGCTGTACGAGCAAGTGCTGAAGGGCAATCCTTCAACTGGTGATCTGCTGCACCACATAACAAACATCTGCCCAGCCTCTTCCTGTAAATGTCCCATCCTTGCCCCGGCTTCCTACAGAAAGGGCAAATGATGGGCTGCCTCTGACCCTGCTGCTGTCCCTGCCTCTGCTGCTGGGGCGCCTGCCGGAAAGGCGCACGACCCTGACCCTAGTGCTGCTGAGTTTGCTGGAACGAATTCTTGGCTGGGCCTGCACTGCTGCCTGCTCCAGAAGCATCTATACTCCTCTTGGTCTTCAGCTCCAAGTTGTCCTCAACCCTCTGAGCGTCGCTCACTATCTACTCGAAGGTCGCCTCGCGGTCACTCCTAGTCAAGGACTTGACCGCCATGACCAAATGTCACTACCACATTTTAGGAAAAAGGATATTTTAGTAATTTCTTATTTAAATAAATATTGTGCATAGTAAATAATTTTTGTTGTATTATTTAATTGTTGTTAGATGCTATTTAATTATTTTGGACTTATTTTAGTAGACCCAACTAGTGTAGTTTGGACCCATGGACCAACATGAATTAAATAGTTAGACTTGGCCCATTTAGAAAGCCCATGGTTAAGGAGATGGATTAAATTAATTAAATGATTAGACTAGAAGCTTCCTTCCTTAATTATTTCTTCATGAGAGGCCCCAAGGGGTACATTGGACATTTTACAATTGCTTGAGAGAGGGGCAAGGCCGGCCTATTAAAAGAGGGGGGAAATTTGTCTCTCCTCTTATTCTCATTCCAAATCTAGATCTAGAAATTTCCACTCCCAAATTCTTTCCATTCCCATTCCAATTCTCCACCAAATTTATCCCAAATTCTTCCCAATTCACCATTAGAAAGTTAAGAAGCAAGGATCTAGAAGGAGGAAGCAAGGATCTACAAAGAGGAGCAAGGATCTATAATTTGGAAGCAAGTTCATCTCAATTGGAGGTTTCATTGGAAATCCATCTCCCAATAGGTATAATTCAGTTTTTCCCATTTAAATAGCTTCTAAATCTGAGATTTAATCATGTAAAATTAACCTATATGTATGTACTACCAATAGGACTTTGTTTTGTGTTCATAGGAGACCCATGGAGAAAGTTATGGTACTTTTTGTGTCAATTTTGTTGGAATTCCGAATTTACATTTTTTTTTGTGTGTCAATTGATCCTATAGATCAATTGGGCATATGTTTTGTGTTTGGGGCTAGTGTCATGTCCATAATTTGGTACATGTGGTTTGTATCCCAACTATTTGGTGATACGTGTCATTTTGGGGGTTTTCCCTCCGACACGGGGCTTTGTACATGTCGCATTTTGACACGGACGCATAGATCTACTTTTGACACTTTGATTTTTTTATAAATATTATTTGTGACTTATTTGTGTCCTTCGGGGTACATTTGGTTGTGTGTTGGACTCGTGTCACATGCGTATCCTAGATCTAGTGGGATACGGTGTGATACTCTCCAATTTGGTGTGTTTTTATGTAGATCTAATTATTTATACTTTAAAATTCTTCATTTATAACTAGTAAATATATATAGATATTATATATTATTTTAGTGTATTTATTATGGTATTTATTGTAGCATAGATCTATATTTCTATGTGTTCTAATGTGATGTATAAATATATGTATGTAGCTTTCTTGCATACAAATATATATGTACTTATGTTAATAACATAAATTATACATAAATATTTTATAAAATATATTTA
This sequence comes from Iris macrosiphon, assembly GCA_036927795.1. Classification (NCBI taxonomy): domain Eukaryota; kingdom Viridiplantae; phylum Streptophyta; class Magnoliopsida; order Asparagales; family Iridaceae; genus Iris; species Iris macrosiphon. Next base: position 74,074,867 of record JAYESA010000009.1, on the reverse strand, counting down.
TGTATTTAAATGTGTAATTATATTATTTATAATTATTATATATTTAATTGTTAATTTAATGAATGTATTTTTATGTGTGCTTCTAGCCATGTAAAATACGTACATATGTGCATGTGTTTTTGGTATTTTAATTTTGTAAGTTTATATGTATGTATATATAAGTATATAGTTATTAAATTGTTTATATATATATATATGCATTTTGATTTATATATGTATATATATAGGTGTTTTTGTGAGGTATAATACTAATAATAATATATTATTTTATTTGTATAAATATTGGTTTATATATACATTATTTAGAGTGTGCATTATTTGTATTATTAGTATTCTTGTGTGGGTATCTATTGGGATCTAATTTTGATTCCTAAATTGTTGTATTTTATTTTCTATATTATTTATATAGATTTCTTGTGAGGTTGACCTTGGTTTGACCATGTTTGACTTTAGTTGACTTTAGAGTTGACTATAGTTGACTTTTGACTTAGAATTTATTTATTGACCTAGAAGTTGACTAGTTTGACTTATTCTCTTTCCGGGACCTTGTATTAATGTGGTATTCTATATCTAGGTCTTCGAGGTACCGAGTCAGACATCTGTGAGACTGTTCTTTGGACTTCAGGCGAGTACATTCTCTGATAGTTTCTCATTTATGATATCCTCTATGTTCGTTGTATCTAGTGTAGATATACATGTTTCTCTTGACACTATGGTTACACGGATTGGTATATCCGGATCTCGTCATGAGATGTTATTCCTTGGTATATGGTGTATATGGTGCAAGTATTGTTTCATTGGTTATCTTGTACATGTACAGACACCAATTTTCGGGAGGAGTCGCTCTCTTCTTGGGGAATCTAGTGCCATAGCATACCGTGGTTGGATCTATTATACCAGTTGGGGGTGGGGAGTATTAGTATAGATATGTGATCAAATCCCGATTGAATAAAGTATTGGTAAGCGAATAGTGTTGATCATGCACCGCACGTATGATTAGCCAGGCCGCATTGTATCTTGCCCAAGCCGATCACATGTTAAGCTAGTACTCACACACTTAGTCATTAGTATTATTGTTTCATTGGCATATTGTTCATATTTGTATTTCTTTCCAGTATTTCCTTATTGTCTATATATCTCTTGTATCTATTTTGTGCATCTTGTTTATCCACAGCTATTTACTATTACATAGTTTTTATCATAGATTAGAACTGCTGTTAGAGATGTACTCTGCTCCTTTCCTGACTGGATATATTTTTCCAGATGACACTGAGGAGTACCCTACCTATTATGGACCCCAGAATGTTGTGGGTTTAGATTTGGAGACCCTGGCTCTAGAGGGACTTATACCAACTAAGACAGTTGACCCTGGAGTGTAGCTTTGTAGTATGATAGTATTCTTTTGTACTGGATTTGTCTCCAGCTTATTTTGTTACTCTTCAGACTCATTGATGTACTATTTTTAAACTCATGAGTTGTATGATGACTATTCTATTCTTATCTAATTTTGTGCTCTTTCTATCTTAGTTCTGTGATTGAGTATTCTATCATTATTGGTGGTTCATTACTTTAGATAGACTATCTAGACAGCGTTCTACCGCCGATTCTGCGGCGTAGGCTGGGCGTTGTTTTCGACTAGTATCCTTACATCGGGTACAGGTCGTGACACATTTTTGGTGGTGGCCCATGCAGGTCTAGCTTCACAAGTATGTGATGTCGTGGTAGTACGACAACTTAGTTGTACTACTGCGAGCCTGCAATAGGATATAGGATATAGGCTGAGATACTCAATCACATCTAGGAAAATTCTTTTGATTCAACTATTCTCCTTTGACATTGATACTTGATCCCTTAAACTGTCCTTTCCTTGATGTCTTACATCTTATGCCATATTGGTTCTCATTTCGTCTTTTTATGAGACATACTCGGAGATACTTGCGGAGGCACGCAAGGTTGAGTAGGATCTGGGTTTGAAGACCAATAGAGACCATGATTCTTTTCTGGGGGCCAACGGCAGTGCAGTATCTGCCAAACGTCCTCATTTCCAGTCCAAACCTTTCCAGCAGCCACAGCAGAACCAGACTCTAGCTAGAGCGCCTTTTCACCAGGCACCTCAGCAGCAGAGACAGTTACAGCAAGCCCCATGCAACTTCTGCAAGAAGCCTGGCCACATCTGGGAAGTTTGCAGGAGGAGGCTAGGAGTTTGTTTGTATTGTGGTACTGAAGGGCATCAATCGAGGGAGTGTCCTCGTCGTGCAGTTCAAGGAGCAGCTCCAGCTCCGAGGACACAGACGAGACCACCTGCAGCACAGTCGAGGGGACCGCTTCCGACACAGCAGCAGCGTTTTGTCCAGCATCAACAGCAGGGAGGTACTCGGCAGGGACAAGCGTTTGCTATGACCGTCGAAGAGGAGGAACCCACCGGAGATGTTATCGCAGGTTCTATTCTTCTTGATTCTATTCCAGCTTTAGCTTTGTTTGATAGTGGTGCTTCCCATAGTTTTGTATCTGTTTCTTTTGCTCTGAAGCATGGTTTGGTAGCTGAGTCTTTGCTTAGGACTTGCAAGATCATGACCGGGGGAGGCATTATCCTGGTTAATGATATTTGCAAGGATCGGAGAGTTACTCTGGGAGGCCGGGAGTTGAGTGCGTGTCTACTTGTAATGCCACTTTCGAGCTACGACATTGTACTTGGGATGGATTGGTTGAGTAGGCACCGTGCTAGCATAGACTGTAGAGGAGGTAGAGTTTTGTTTGGTCCGCCAGGAGAGCCAGAGTTCGAGTTTGATAGAGGAGCTACAGAGCAGGGGGAAGGCATTATTTGTGGAGCTATGATGGAAGACAAGGAGTTGCCGCATCCGTTGATAGCAGAATTCTTGGATGTGTTTCCTGAGGAATTGCCAGGATTGCCACCAGATCGAGATGTTGAATTTTCTATAGACTTGGTGCCAGGTGCAGAACCAATTTTGCAGCATGTCTATAGAGTAAACAACAGCGAGCTGGTCGAGTTGAAGAAGCAGGTGGACGAATTACAGGATAAGGGGTTTATCATATCGAGTTCTTCACCATGGGGAGCCCCGGTATTGTTTGTACCAAAGAAGGATGGATCGGTGCGTATGTGCATTGATTACAGGACTTTGAATAATCTCACTATTAAGAATAAGTATCCTTTGCCACGGATTGATGATCTATTTGATCAGTTGAGTGGTGCGAAAGTATTTTCTAAGATAGATTTGAGATCAGGCTACCATTAGGTGAAGGTGAAGCCGGAGGACATACCGAAGACTGCTTTTAGAACTCGGTATGGTCAGTACGAGTTTATGGTGATGTCGTTTGGTTTGACTAATGCACCAGCGGTATTTATGAACTTGATGAACAAGGTGTTCCACCAGTACCTTGACAAGTTTGTGGTGGTGTTCATCAACGACATACTCATATACTCGAGGACACCGGAGGAGCATGAGGAGCATTTGAGGATTGTGTTGGATGTGCTGAGGAAGGAGAAGTTGTATAGAAAGTTGTCCAAATATGAGTTTTTCTTGGACAAGGTAGAATTCTTGGGGCATGTTGTGACTGGTGATGGTATTTCAGTGGATCCGAAGAAGATTTTAGCAGTGGAATCTTGGAAGACTCCGAGTTCGGTAGCAGAGATCAGGAGTTTCTTGGGATTGGCAGGCTACTACAGGAAGTTTGTGCAAGATTTTTCGAGGATTGTCGAGCCGATGACCAGACTCACAAGGAAGGATGTAGAGTTTGTTTGGACGGAGGATTGCTAGGTTGCTTTTGATGAGTTGAAGAAGAGGTTGACGTCTGCTCCTATTTTGACGTTGCTATCAGGGTCCGGAGGTTTCACTATTTATAGTGATGCATCGGGGAAGGGTTTAGGTTGTATTCTTCAGCAGCATGGGAAAGTGATTGCCTATGCATCCAGGCAATTGCGTCCTCATGAAAAGAACTATCCTACCCATGATTTGGAGTTGGCAGCTGTCATATTCGCCCTGAAGTTGTGGAAACATTATTTGTACGGAGAGCGTGTGGAGATCTTCACAGACCACAAAAGCTTGAAGTACGTTTTCACGCAAAAGGAGTTAAACATGAGGCAGCGTCGGTGGTTGGAACTGATGAAAGATTTTGATATCTCTTTGCAATATCATCCTAGAAAAGCCAATGTAGTTGCCGATGCTTTGAGCAGGTATCTGGTAGCTATGTTCTTGACGCAGGATCGATATTTGTTGGAGGACTTGGAGAGCTTGGGCATTAAGGTGATTATTCCTGGGTGTGCTATGCAGATGTGGGGATTGCAGATACACTCAGATTTGGTGGACAGGATCAAGGCAGCACAGTATGATGATATATCTTTGAGGAGTATCAGAGCTCAGGTGAGAGCAGGATTGGAGGATGATTTCACTATTGCAGAGGATGGATCTTTGAGGCATGGAGTTAGATTGTGTGTGCCTAGTGGGGAGTTGCATGAGGAGGTGTTGCAGGAAGCGCATCGCTCTCAGTATTCTATACATCCAGGTGCTAACAAGATGTATCGGGATATGCGAGAGAGTGTGTGGTGGTATGGCATGAAGAGGGAAGTGGCACAGTTTGTATCCAGATGCTTATTGTGCCAGCAGGTGAAAGCCGAGAGGCAGAGGCCAGGAGGGTTACTTCAGCCATTACCTATTCCAGAGTGGAAGTGGGAACACATTACTATGGATTTTGTATCCGAACTTCCACGATTTCCAGTAGGGAAAGACGCAATTTGGGTCATTGTTGATAGATTGACCAAGTCGGCTCACTTTTTGCCTTTCAAAGTGGGTTTGTCTACGGAGAAGCTGGCAGAGATGTATGTGAGGCAGATCGTTAGGATACATGGAGTTCCCGTCAGCATAGTCTCAGATCGGGATAGTCGTTTCACTTCTCATTTCTGGAGGAGTTTGCAGGAGAGTTTGGGCACTCAGCTCAGGTTCAGTACTGCATATCATCTCCAGACAGATGGGCAGTCAGAGAGGACTATCCAGACTCTCGAGGATATGTTGCGCACTTGTGTACTAGATTTTGGGGGTTCTTGGGAGGACCATCTCCATTTGGTAGAGTTTGCTTACAACAACAGTTACCAGGCCAGTATAGAGATGTCACCTTTTGAAGCTCTATATGGTCGGAGGTGTCGTACTCCTTTGTCTTGGGACGATGTTGGAGAGAGAGTTTTGCTTGGGCCGGAGATGGTTTTGGATGTGTCACGCCCCAGTCCCAAATACGTAGGACTAGGAACACGTAAGCATGCCAGCCGCATGGATATGGCAACTCCAATATATGAAAACCATAACCCATACGTACGCTGTAACATGAATATAAACTCACATATGGTATAAATAATGTCACAAGTCACAGATATGCTAATCTCATCCACACAACAAGTCATAGAAAAGAAATACTAAACTAGAATAAGGAGTCTGAAATATCCGAAATAATAGTCGGGTGGAGACAAATCCACTACCAATGACTATATCCAACTAAAATGAGAGAGGAGTATAAGATCTCCAATATAAAATAATGTGAAGACAGAAGTGTATCAGCTAAAAGAATTCATCGCTAGATAATCAACGATGCTCAGAAGGTAAGACCTCATCGACAGAAAATAATGCGTCAGGTCCGGGCCCGTACTCCTGCAAATACTCAAGAGCAGATACACCTGGCAGAGGACCAGGTCCTCAGAGGGACGTAACAAGATACAGAAAATACGAGCCAACTTGAATACAGTAAACATGCATATAATTTGAAAATAAATAAGTACGCTGTATAAGACAATCTATATGAATGCAAGTGAGGACAACTTTTCGACGTATGGGCAAGGGTAGTCTACTCGATCTAAGCCTCACAACTCACACACCCGTCTAGAACATCAGAAATCGACATACCTCTGGGGTAGCGACCAGCGCGACTCTACAGAAATTGACATACCTCTGGGGTAGCGACCAGCGCGACACAAGCCCGTAGTGCGAACTATATACTACGGTTTACCAGAGTGGTTAAAAGCCCATACGCCTAATGATTGTCCTCTCATGATACTAGGTGCCATGTGTGTGTCAACATATCTAATACATAGTAATGACTGAAGAAAAACTACACATGCAAGAACTATACAGAAATGAAATAAAAAAAAATATAAATAGCATGCAAAGTACTGTAAACAATTTGGCAAGGTATCTTGCCTGGCAAGAAGCTGCAAAATGTAGTGTCCCAATGTCAACACCAAGAGTCAGAAGCTACGGCCTCAGAATGAACGTCTCCGGATGCTAAAATAAACATCACAACGTTCCCAGAATGAGCAAAATAGCTAAAAAGGACATCCCTTTCGTCCAATTTGGACACAGGGGCAAAACGATAATTTCGGGAAAAAGTGGGGTCCACATGTGGCTCACTTTGTACCGAAAAGTGTGCCAAGGGTAACAGTCTCTAAATAGGACAAACTATAGGTTAAACAACTCTAAATGTCAATACAAACTCAACGGTATGTCCAAATTTGGATTCCGATGAGCCGAACAAAATTTGGTCCAAAAAGTCAACTGTGGGCCCACCAATTGGCGATCTGGTCAACCGTCTCAGAAATGCGTGAAAATTGGGTCACAGGACCAGCGCGTTACCACGAGTCCAGTGGCGCAAGTTTCGTCGCAATCTGACAAGCGTGCACAAAATACACGCGAGTTCCACAAAAATTGCGACACAAAATGTGTCCGCGGATACGGCCTGATTCTGGCGCGCACACGCGTCCGAATCAGTCCCCACAAATTTTCACGTGTCCGATTATGCTGCGTGCACCATTCGGTACACTTGGCACAAGGCGGGGCGGTCCCGTTTGGCGGGGCGCGCTCCGTTCTCCAACTTTTGGAAAACCGGAAAAAGTGGGTGCGCACAGTTTTGTGACGAATACAATTCTGTCCACAGCGACTAAAAGCACAAAGTTATAATACAGAAAATAAACTAGGTCATGTAATCTACAGGTATCAAAAAGAATCACCGAATTCGGATCTCTGTGGTGGGAGATACGAACTCGGCAATACGGGTGGTCAATCTGGAATTCTGCGATTGCAGAATTCTGTCTGTCCGTCCATTTTGGACGCTGATTTACACCTAGGGGCACACGTTTTCCGAGGTTGGCTATAAAACAAATACTGGAGAGGGTTGAGGGAAGATCATACCTATGAAAACGGAACAGCGTTTGGTCGAGCGAGTCAACGGAAAATCACGCCGGAGCGAAGGTGCCTCGAGTGGGAGACTGCAGCTCGCGATGTCGGCGTCGACGGGATGGTTGGATGGCTTGGGGAGGCTTCTCTGGCTGTGGTGACGGCTCTAGATGGGAAGAAGAAGTCTGGAGTTTCTAGGTTAGGGTTTTAGAGAGCTTATTATATATATATATTATATATACTAGGAGAGAGAGGGGGGAGAGATCGGATTCGGATCCGCAAAAAGGGCCCGCTGAAGTGGGTCTTAAGTGGGCGGAAAGATTTAATCGGCTGAAGGGGGGGCGGGGTCTTCTCTGGCATTTGCAAGTGCAAGTTGGCTGCAACTTGCTAACAAATGCTTAAAAGAATAAGCACTAAGTAGTTAGTAGTAACATTTTACTTATTAATCATTATTATATTATTATTATTTTCTAATTAGTATTATTTAATTCTATTCTTTTCTTTTCCTTTCTTTCTTTAAATATATATATGTACATATATATATATTTGTATATATATATATATATATATATATATATATATATATATATATTCACACATAAGAAAATTTATATAATAGGGTATTGCACATCGTTAGGCTAGCAACAGCTCAAGGGGTCTCCTACATGGAATAAATTCCGAAAAATTCCTGATGGTCCCATAAGTCATCTAAATGTCCGAACACCTAAAATAAAAATTAATAAAAATCTATTTCTCCTATTTAGCACATATTTGCCATAATTAAACTATTAATTAATAAAAAATTAATAAGTACAATCTTTTTTTTTTAAAAATAGGGGGTTTTACATTCTACCCAACTTACAAAAATTTCGTCCTCGAAATTGACACTAACCCATTTCATAATGATAACTATAACTATTACACTACATTGGTATCTAGTAGGACTCCTGAAACTCATGGTCTGCCATTCTAACACTTTGTCATTTATTGACCATCCACTTATTTTATCATCCTCTAACTCGTCTACACTCCCCAACTTACAAAAATTCTACTAGTGGTCACCTTCTTTGAAGCTATTGTCTAGATTGTAAGGCAATTATATTTATTGGATCGAGAATCTTGGGATACCTGTCTAAAATCTCATAACTATGACTTTTTCCCATAACCGTCAAGTATCATAGTCTAATACTACCTCGCCACCTGGCCAGTATGGCTGCAAGTAATTCGACTACTCTACCATAATCGTCTGGCGGCAACTGTCGCTACCTTGCCGGCGATTTGTCATAGTCATCAGTTCGTAACAAGTGCCTTCAACTCTTTCCTAGGCATAGTCTAAGTTTTTAGGGAGACACTTAAGGTCTTGACTAACTATTAGGGGTATGATCTATCTCAAATGATCTAACAATTTCTACTAGGCTACATGGTGCTACTTAAGGGTTAAACTAAATAAAGAATACAGATATTGCTATAGTGCATATACATATAAAGAACTCATCCTTAGTTATCAAGCATTACTAACACATTTATGTTTAACTAACAAAATAGGGGTGAGGTTGATATCAAACAATTCATAATGGCACGAAAGATATGACTATGATAGAAAGAGTTACGCACGAGATAAGGAATGAATATAAAAGGAGGAGATGAGTCACCTAAGAGGGCGAGATAAGGATAGGGGAAAAATACTACTACTGCTACTCACGTCATCCATTAGCATCGCGTGTATGCCACATGGGTAAAATATACCTACATCCTCATAACTGCTAAACTATCATATATAGTTCTACATCTATTTGTGCATCTAGGAGCTTGTGTCACAATGGGGTTATGAGTATGCAAAGACAGTTATAACTGAAAGGTCGTACCTGTATCTACGGTTTCATGTGTCTGCTCTCCCATACTTGTCATAATGAGTGCTTGGCCTTGTCCTTGGTTGTTCAACTGGGGCCTAGTCCCCTCCATTTGTGCAGACTGTAGAAGCAGTGGTGGGTCACTTTGGTCTTCTATACTTGAGGGTGTATGCGGTGTTCCTGATTTTAATGCCATAGACCCCGGGTTCTGTTGAGGACATTCTCGAGCTTGATGGTGACTTGATCCACATACCATGCACAACCCCAATCGACGACGACAATCTCTATGAATATGACCTGGTATACCACAAAAGTTACAAGTACGATGCCCCTGGGTTGGATATGGTGCAGCACTATCTGATTGCTGGCGTGTCAAAGGGTGTCGAATGGGTCCTCCTTGCTGTATCCTTACTGGTCCTTGGTGACTTCTCTGTTGAATTCCGTTTCCCTTGCTGATGGCCTCCTGGATCCTGGCCTCTGTCAATAGCTCGGCATAAGAGATCCGGGACTGGGAGCTAGTGTAGTGCTGGAGCTCCTGAGTCAGCCCGCGGTGAAACCTCTTAGCCTTCTCCAAGTCATTAGGTATTAGGATTGTGCCATAATTACTGAGACGGCTAAACTCTGCGTTATACTCATCAACCGTCTTGTCTCCTTGCTCTAGATGGAGGAACTGATCGTACAATGCGTCCCTTACTGTATCCGGGAAGTACTTTCTCTCAAAGCAATCCAAGAATTGTTCCCAAGTCTGTCGCGTACCCAACTGGCGCTCCATTGATTCCCACCAGTGATGCGCGTTGCCTTCTAACTGAGTCCTCACGCTAATCATCCATAGGTCAGAAGGTAATTGTGATGCCTCTAACAACTTCTTGGTATTGGCAATCCAGTTTGTGGTCTTCTCTGGGCTTTCATTGCCCTTATATGGCTTAGGGCCCATCTGCACAAAGTCCTTGACTGAACCAACCCGAGCTTGTGGTACTGAAGCTAGTGCCTGGGTTGGTTTAGGGGCTAGTGCAGCTATTCTCTCAAGTGCTGCCAGAAATTCTAGCCTTTGCTCTGCTGTTTGCTGCCTCTGCTCGGCTGCCTGCTGCTTTTGTCCCTGTATTATCATCTGGAAGAATTGGAACAGCTGTGTCTGGCCATCCTACGGTGCTAGTGGAGCTGGAAAAGTCCCATTAGGTATCGTGGAAGGGATTGACGGGATTGGATTGCTAGTCGGTCCATCCGGTCCGGGAAGAAGAGGTGTCGTTGAGGTCACTCCTAGTGGTTGGTCGTCGTCCCCTGGAGACGTGTTGTCCCCGGTGGCGGCATGCCCGTTATGCAAATTCATCTCTCTGTAAGAGATGGACGAAGGATTAAGAAGAGTACATGAATCAAGCAGGATGCAAGCACTTAAGTAGGACATGTTAGAAGAAAGGTAAGTTATAGTCAAGTGTGGATGAGATCTAAAATTCTAATCTTAGGTGCAGGCCCGCTCGGTACAGTGACGTAACTGAAACGGCTAACTCGACCTGCATGGGCCACCACAAAAACATGTCACGCCCCAGTCCCAAATACGTAGGACTAGGAACATGTAAGCATGCCAGCCGCATGGATATGGCAACTCCAATATATGCAAACCATAACCCATACGTACGCTGTAATATGAATATAAACTCACATGTGGTATAAATAATATCACAAGTCACAGATATGCTAATCTCATCCACACAACAAGTCATAGAAAAGAAATACTAAACTAGAATAAGGAGTCTGAAATATCCGAAATAATAGTCGGGTGGAGACAAATCCACTACCAATGACTATATCCAACTAAAATGAGAGAGGAGTATAAGATCTCCAATATAAAATAATGTGAAGACAGAAGTGTATCAGCTAAAAGAATCCATCGCTAGATAATCAACGATGCTCAGAAGGTAAGACCTCATCGACAGAAAATAATGCGTCAGGTCCGGGCCCGTACTCCTGTAAATACTCAAGAGCAGATACACCTGGCAGAGGACCAGGTCCTCAGAGGGACGTAACAAGATACAGAAAATACGAGCCAACTTGAATACAGTAAACATGCATATAATTTGAAAATAAATAAGTACGCTGTATAAGACAATCTATATGAATGCAAGTGAGGACAACTTTTCGACGTATGGGCAAGGGTAGTCTACTCGATCTAAGCCTCACAACTCACACACCCGTCTAGAACATCAGAAATCGACATACCTCTGGGGTAGCGACCAGCGCGACTCTACAGAAATCGACATACCTCTGGGGTAGCGACCAGCGCGACACACGCCCGTAGTGCGAACTATATACTACGGTTTACCAGAGTGGTTAAAAGCCCATACGCCTAATGATTGTCCTCTCATGATACTAGGTGCCATGTGTGTGTCAATATATCTAATACATAGTAATGACTGAAGAAAAACTACACATGCAAGAACTATACAGAAATAAAATAAATAAAAAGAAATATAAATAGCATGCAAAGTACTGTAAATAATTTGGCAAGGTATCTTGCCTGGCAAGAAGCTGCAAAATGTAGTGTCCCAATGTCAACACCAAGAGTCAGAAGCTACGGCCTCAGAATGAACGTCTCCGGATGCTGAAATAAATATCACAACGTTCCCAGAATGAGCAAAATAGCTAAAAAGCACATCCCTTTCGTCCAATTTGGACACAGGGGCAAAACGATAATTTCGGGAAAAAGTGGGGTCCACATGTGGCTCACTTTACACCGAAAAGCGTGCCAAGGGTAACAGTCTCTAAATGGGACAAACTATAGGTCAAACAACTCTAAATATCAATACGAACTCAACGGTATGTCCAAATTTGGATTCCGATGAGCCGAACAAAATTTGGTCCAAAAAGTCAACTGTGGGCCCGTCAATTGACGATCTGGTCAACAGTCTCAGAAATGCGTAAAAATTGGGTCACAGGACCAGCGCGTTACCACGAGTCCAGTGGCACAAGTTTTGTCATAATCTGACAAGCGTGCACAAAATACACGCGAGTTCCACAAAAATTGCGACACGAAATGTGTCCGCGGATACGGCCTGATTCTGGCGCGCACACGCGTCCGAATCAGTCCCCACAAATTTTCACGCGTCCGATTATGCTGCGTGCACCATTCGGTACACTTGGCACACGGCGGGGCGGTCCCGTTTGGCGGGGCGCGCTCCGTTCTCCAACTTTTAGAAAACCGGAAAAAGTGGGTGCGCACAGTTTTGTGACGAATACAATTCTGTCCACAGCGACTAAAAGCACAAAGTTATAATACAGAAAATAAACTAGGTCATGTAATCTACAGGTATCAAAAAGAATCACCGAATTCGGATCTCTGTGGTGGGAGATACGAACTCGGCAATACGGGTGGTCAATCTGGAATTCTGCGATTGCAGAATTCTGTCTGTCCGTCCATTTTGGACGTTGATTTACACCTAGGGGCACACGTTTTCCGAGGTTGGCTATAAAACAAATACTGGAGAGGGTTGAGGGAAGATCATACCTATAAAAACATAACAGCGTTTGGTCGAGCGAGTCAACGGAAAATCACGCCGGAGCGAAGGTGCCTCGAGTGGGAGACTGCAGCTCGCGATGTCGGCGTCGACGGGATGGTTGGATGGCTTGGGGAGGCTTCTCTGGCTGTGGTGACGGCTCTAGATGGGAAGAAGAAGTCTGAAGTTTCTAGGTTAGGGTTTTAGAGAGCTTATTATATATATATATATTATATATACTAGGAGAGAGAGGGGGGAGAGATCGGATTCGGATCCGCAAAAAGGGCCCGCTGAAGTGGGTCTTAAGTGGGCGGAAAGATTTAATCGGCTGAAGGGGGGGCGGGGTCTTCTCTGGCATTTGCAAGTGCAAGTTGTCTGCAACTTGCTAACAAATGCTTAAAAGAATAAGCACTAAGTAGTTAGTAGTAACATTTTACTTATTAATCATTATTATATTATTATTATTTTCTAATTAGTATTATTTAATTATATTCTATTCTTTTCCTTTCTTTCTTTAAATATATATATGTACATATATATATTTGTATATATATATATATATATATATATATATATATTCACACATAAGAAAATTTATATAATAGGGTATTGCACATCGTTAGGCTAGCAACAGCTCAAGGGGTCTCCTACATGGAATAAATTTCAAAAAATTCCTGATGGTCCCATAAGTCATCTAAATGTCCGAACACCTAAAATAAAAATTAATAAAAATCTATTTCTCCTATTTAGCACATATTTACCATAATTAAACTATTAATTAATAAAAAATTAATAAGTACAATCTTTTTTTTTTAAAAATAGGGGGTTTTACAGGATGTAGCGGAGAAGGTTCAGTTGATCAGAGACAGACTTTGAGTGGCGCAGGACAGACAGCGGCATTGGGCCGATAGCCATCGGAGACCTTTGGAGTTCGAGGTATAGTTTAGATTTTGTTTGTGCTTGTTCTTGTTTTTTATAGATTAAGTTCTTAAGATGGTGTTTTGTTCTAGGTGGGTGGTTTGGTGTTTCTGAGGATTTCTCCGACACGAGGCACGATTCGCTTCGGTGGAGGCAGAAAGCTTAGTCCGCGATTCATCGGACCTTTCACTATTCTAGAGAGGGTCGGTGCAGTTGCTTATAGACTAGACTTGCCACCTGCATTGGAGGGAGTGCACAACGTATTTCATGTGTCGCAGTTGAGACGATACGTGGCAGATCCTAGTCATGTATTGGATCACTCAGAGATAGAGGTGGGCCCTACTCTTAGCTATCCAGAGCAGCCAGTTGAGATTCTGGATCGGAGAGAGAAGGTGCTGAGGAACCAGACTATTCCTTTGGTACTCATCACATGGAGACATCACTCTCCGGGAGAGTCTACCTGGGAGAGAGAGGATGACATGCGAGAGCGTTATCCATATTTGTTTGTACCTTGAGGTATGTTATTTTCTAGTTATATTCTATTCATTAGTTAATTGTGATTCTTTAGTTCTGTTCTGTGATTTTCTGGGGGTAGTTTTCATCTTTAAATTTTGAGGACAAAATTATTTTAAGGAGGGTAGACTTGTCTCTACTATATTTTAGGAAAAAGGGTATTTTAGTAATTTCCTATTTAAATAAATATTGTGCATAGTAAATAATTTTTGTTGTATTATTTAATTGTTGTTGGATGTTATTTAATTATTTTGGACTTATTTTAGTAGACCCAACTAGTGTAGTTTGGACCCATGGACCAACATGAATTAAATAGTTAGACTTGGCCCATTTAGAAAGCCCATGGTTAAGGAGATGGATTAAATTAATTAAATGATTAGACTAGAAGCTTCCTTCCTTAATTATTTCTTCATGAGAGGCCCCAAGGGGTACATTGGACATTTTATAATTGCTTGGGAGAGGTGCAAGGCCGGCCTATTAAAAGAGGGGGGAAATTTCTCTCTTCTCTTATTCTCATTCCAAATCTAGATCTAGAAATTCCCACTCCCAAATTCTTTCCATTCCCATTCCAATTCTCCACCAAATTTATTCCAAATTCTTCCCAATTCACCATTAGAAAGTTGAGAAGCAAGGATCTAGAAGGAGGAAGCAAGGATCTACAAAGAGGAGCAAGGATCTACAATTTGGAAGCAAGTTCATCTCAATTGGAGGTTTCATTGGAAATCCATCTCCCAATAGGTATAATTCAGTTTTTCCCATTTAAATAGCTTCTAAATCTGAGATTTAATCATGTAAAATCAACCTATATGTATGTACTACCCATAGGACTTTGTTTTGTGTTCATAGGAGACTCATGGAGAAAGTTATGGTGCTTTTTGTGTCAATTTTGTTGGAATTCCAAATTTACATTTTTTTTGTGTGTCAATTGATCCTATAGATCAATTGGGCATGTGTTTTTGTGTTTAGGGCTAGTGTCATGTCCATAATTTGGTACATGTGGTTCGTATCCCAACTATTTGGTGATACGTGTCATTTTGGGGGTTTTTCCTCCGACACGGGGCTTTGTACATGTCGTATTTTGACACGGACACATAGATCTACTTTTGACACTTTGATTTATTCATAAATATTATTTATGACTTGTTTGTGTCCTTCGGGGTATATTTGGTTGTGTGTTGGACTCGTGTCACATGCGTATCCTAGATCTAGTGGGATACGGTGTGATACTCTCCAATTTGGTGTGTTTTTGTGTAGATCTAATTATTTATACTTTAAAATTCTTCATTTATAACTAGTAAATATATATAGATATTATATATTATTTTAGTGTATTTATTATGGTATTTATTGTAGCATAGATCTATATTTCTATGTGTTCTAATGTGATGTATAAATATATGTATGTAGCTTTCTTGCATGCAAATATATATGTACTTATGTTAATAACATAAATTATACATAAATGTTTTATAAAATATATTTATGTATTTAAATATGTAATTATATTATTTATAATTATTATATATTTAATTGTTAATTTAATGAATGTATTTTTATGTGTGCTTCTAGCCATGTAAAATACGTACATATGTGCATGTGTTTGGTATTTTAATTTTTTATGTTTATATGTATGTATATATAAGTATATAGTTATTAAATTGTTTATATATATATATGCATTTTGATTTATATATGTATATATATAGGTGTTTTTGTGAGGTATAATACTAATAATAATATATTATTTTATTTGTATAAATATTGGTTTGTATATACATTATTTAGAGTGTGCATTATTTGTATTATTAGTATTCTTGTGTGGGTATCTATTGGGATCTAATTTTGATTTCTAAATTGTTGTATTTTATTTTCTATATTATTTATATAGATTTCTTGTGAGGTTGACCTTGGTTTGACCATGTTTGACTTTAGTTGACTTTAGAGTTGACCATAGTTGACTTTTGACTTAGAATTTATTTATTGACCTAGAAGTTGACTAGTTTGACTTGTTCTCTTTTCGGGACCTTGTATTAATGTGGTATTCTATATCTAGGTCTTCGAGGTACCGAGTCAGACATCTGTGAGACTGTTCTTTGGACTTCAGGCGAGTACATTCTCTGATAGTTTCTCATTTATGATATCCTCTATGTTCGTTGTATCTAGTGTAGATATACATGTTTCTCTTGACCCTATGGTTACACGGATTGGTATATCCGGATCTCGTCATGAGATGTTATTCCTTGGTATATGGTGTATATGGTGCAAGTATTGTTTCATTGGTTATCTTGTACATGTACAGACACCGATTTTCGGGAGGAGTCGCTCTCTTCTTGGGGAATCTAGTGCCATAGCATACCGTGGTTGGATCTATTATACCAGTTGAGGGTGGGGAGTATTAGTATAGATATGTGATCAAATCCCTATTGAATAAAGTATTGGTAAGCGAATAGTGTTGATCATGCACCGCACGTATGATTAGCCAGGCCGCATTGTATCTTGCCCAAGCCGATCACATGTTAAGCTAGTACTCACACACTTAGTCACTAGTATTATTGTTTCATTGGCATATTGTTCATTTTTGTATTTCTTTCCAGTATTTTCTTATTGTCTATATATCTCTTATATCTATTTTGTGTATCTTGTTTATCCACAGCTATTTACTGTTATATAGTTTTTATCATGGATTAGAACTGCTGTTAGAGATGTACTCTGCTCCTTTCCTGACTGGATATATTTTTCCAGATGACACTGAGGAGTACCCTACCTATTATGGACCCCAGAATGCTGTGGGTTTAGATTTGGAGACCCTGACTCAAGAGGGACTTATACCAACTAAGACAGTTGACCCTGGAGTGTAGCTTTGTAGTATGATAGTATTCTTTTGTACTGGATTTGTCTCCAGCTTATTTTGTTACTCTTCAGACTCATTGATGTACTATTTTTAAACTCATGAGTTGTATGATGACTATTCTATTCTTATCTAATTTCGTGCTCATTCTATCTTAGTTCTGTGATTGAGTATTCTATCATTATTGGTGGTTCATTACTTTAGATAGACTATCTAGACAGCGTTCTACCGCCGATTCTGCGGCGTAGGCTAGGCGTTGTTTCCGACTAGTATCCTTACATCGGGTACGGGTCATGACACCAAACCCTTGCAGAACTTTTGCGCCTTCCCTGCCTCGGTCAAATCCTCAACAAATCTGCCCAGATGACAGAACTCTGCTGCATACTCGTCCACCAGCATGCTCCCCTGGACGAGCGCCTCAAACTGGCTCTCCAAAGCACTGAGAGCTACATCCGAGAAAAACTTCTCCTTGAAAAGCTTTTTGAAAGCCTTCCAAGTCAGTCCCGGTACTGCTATCCTCGTATCTGTGCAGTACCAAGTAAGGGCAAGATCGAACATCTGGCTGCCGGCTACCTCAATCTGCATACTGGTCGGGATCAGTGCCA